>VYZW01020035.1:1807-11972 GCA_013401315.1 Balaeniceps rex
TAAGTGGTGAGAAAGATCTTATAGAAGCAATCCTGCCTTAGTGTATACTGAGTGTACTTACTACTTTTGCCATAAAACTTTGTTTCTCAAGAGATGTCATAAAGCCATTGGATTACCATTGATAATGGTAATTCTGCCAGTCACGTATCAGCTCTTCTGTCGAAGAATGATGAAGCTCTCTTAGTATTAATAATTTTGTGGGAAGAGCAGGGCAAGCTGTTTGAATCATTGAAGGTTGCTAGGAGAAACCCTGTAGTGTTTCCATAGGGCATACCAATGTAATTATAGAAGCTTCTTTTAAAAATTGATAAGGCATCAGTTATTTGTAGCTCTGCTTCAGAGCAAATAATAACAAATGTTGAACAGAGCAGGTGACCTGCACGTATCCTATTTTCTTTGCAACTGCATGTGGCCTTCCAGAAGATAGGCTTGGGTTTGCTTTTAGTCTGTTAGAGCTCTGGCCGATGTGGGTGCAGTTCTGAGAAGCAGCAATAAAGGGCATTCACTGTCAACCTATAGCAGTTGCTTTGTATTTGGCTTTTGGCTCTTGCAAGGAGAGGAACAGATCCAAGAATCACAGAATACATTGCATGGGGGAATGTTATGAAACTGTAAGTGCCTTGCTATGCTCTGCTTAAAAATTTTGATAAATTAAAATGCTGAAGCATTGAGAGGGAATAATCCTGTGACATCTGTAAGGCTCTGTATAAGAAACAATGTTTTATTGTAGAACATCCCAGTCTATGTGCTCCCCATCCCAGTGGGAGACTGACTGCCCAGCAGAACATACTGTCTGTAATCTGCAGCTCTGCGTTGCTCTGGTATGTCTGTATAGAATCTAGCAGTGTCTTGCTTTATTCTACTGTTCATGTTGCTCTCTGTGAGATGGATTTCTTCATCTGAAATGAAAATTTGTAAACATACAAGTGCAAACTAAAGCTTGTGAGATACATTTATAAAAAGCCACGTTACTGGTTTCAGTCAACTGAAATATCAATTGAAGATATTTTCTGGATGTGAGCTTTAGCTTCTCAAGCTTTAATCAACATAAGACATGAGGTGTTAATATGAGCTCTCCAGCCTTTTTTGCTTGCATCCGTTGCAAGACTTCAGAAAGTACTTTGCTTCAGATGCTAATTGTAGTTAAGCGGCTAAAAAGAAATCTGATAGATTGGTTATGGTATTATCATTTTATTGATATTTTGCCCTTAAAGGGGAAAAAACATCCATGAATCTTGTTAATACTGTCTCCTACCTACTTGATATACAGTAGAAACAAGAAAAAAATCTAATACATGCAAGATAAATTAAGTGGACCAGATAGGTATTGCAGGCAATTCATAGCTGTCTTGGAATACCGAGGGTAGAATACCTCTCTCTGCATGGATGGAAACAGGAAAGAAGTTTTAGAGAGCTCCTAATCCTAGTTCTATAGTTTGATCATTCTTGAGAGCAAGGGGAAAAAAATTTGGTTTTGTTAGCAGGCCCCTTAAATGCCATGTATGTGTGGAATCTTTTGGGTTTTACTTGCTTAAGGACTTTGTGTCCAGTAGGGATGGACAGGAAAGGGTGGAATATTTGTTTTATGGTTTTTGTGGTTATCCATCGGTAAAATGTTTACTCCCATTCTTCGTGGTAGATTTTGGAGGGATTACTGTATGAGTGACAATGTGGGGAATATTTGGAAGATATGACTCTGACGAACTACAAATCTGTCAGGTGCATTAATTTGTAAAATTATTTGTTCCTATATAATAATTGTCTTTGGGGGTTTGCTTTTTCCAAGATTATGGTGGAACATTTATCCGTTCACGGTCCATGTTACAGTTATTTAAAGGTATGTTTAACATGTTTGGAACAGTGTATGCCATTTCCTTATTCTTTCTTATGGCTTTGCAGTTGTATTAATGTACTGAAATGCTCATCCTGGGAACTTTATGAGTTGGTTACTCATCATTCTTCTCCCAGATGATCCTAGCAGCCTTTCCATATTCTGCTTTGACCAGTGGCATAAGCATTACACAGCCCCTTGTACAAGAGAAGTGCATTACAATATGGACGCAAGGAGAAATGGCAGTGGTGGTAATATGTCTGTTGCTGTGATGGTCTACAGTTATAAGCAAGACAGGGTTTTTAGGTGTAATGTCTTGTTTTGTATCTTTTTAGAAAGAAATAGGTGGATTTCAGGCAAACATGTAATCTTCGGATTATATACAAAGTATAACAGATTTTTCTTTTTTTGTTTTATATCTTACATCATTTTAATCAACCAGCCCAATACAGAGTTGGTAGGTTGATGATCCAGTGAAGTCAGCATCTGTATCAGCTATTATTTGAGGTCTTAGAATCACTGAGTAACTAGATTTTCCCATATTTAATTTAGGTTTTTCATTCTTTTAATAGTTAGGAATAGAATTTTTGTATTCTGACATTGTAATTTGTTTGTTCATCAGCTGTCTTTGTTTCATGCTGTCATTCAGTAGAATGGTAAGTGAAAAATAATATATCATTTTAGTTATTGGGATAGAATTTTCTTAAAATGTCATTCGTGAGTTACTTAATTTCAGAAGCTTTGTATCAGCTTTGTGAAATACTGTGTATTTAACCTTTTTGTCTGAGTAATTTTTTTTGTGCGTCCATCTCTACAGATAAAATGTAATGGCTGTTTCAAGCAGATGCTGAAGTGTTGATTTCATTGCAATCTAGCTAGTATAGATAACAAGAAAGCATATAGTTTTCTCCTAGTAACCTCCTGTTGTTCTGTGGTCTGTGCATAATACACAGTTAATGGAGAAAGTACTGAGATGTCATGACAGCATTAGATACTGAAGTAGTATACTGTCTTATGTTCCTCGAATCTAAAAAGAAACTGGAATATACTGATCCTCTTAATCTATAGAATTGAAATCCTGAAAAAGATGTTTTCATGTAATTTGTTTTAATAGACTTTGTAAGCTCAAGGGGACTACTGACACTGCAAGATTATGATGTTACTTTGCAAGCTGCTTACCACAAAAAGCAGCAGAATTTTCCTTGAACAGTTTGCAAGCAAAGTTTTTCAATACAGAAAAGGAACCTTCAGTACAGATGTTAAGTTTCATAGAGGGAATGATCAGGGTGGATTATATGTTACCTTTTTTTTTCCCCCCGATTGTTCTGCTTTTTCACCCCTTCACATAGACATACAGAAATAGCACTTAACATAGTAAATATTAGGCTTTTTTACAGCTCTGGAGGTACTTTGTGAAGTACTTATTGAATAAGAAAACTCTTGTACTAAAACAAGTTTGTCTAAATATATAGTAATTCTAGGCATAGAAGGAAAAAAGCGAGTGTACGTAAGATAGCTTTAAATTTCAGGTCAAAATTACATTATTTATGAAATGACCTCAGATTGCTTTTATCTTCTTATTGTTACTTTTGGCTAGAATCTGCAAGCAAGATGGAATCCTAATTTACAGTCATGTTCAAAAAAAAAAAGGCGGCAACCTTTGCATGAGCAAAGCATGGGTGCAGGAGTATGACCTGTATTTGTCAGATTTAGCAGAAGCCTGCTCAGTAGCACAGAGTCTACTAAATGCAATCATATTACTTTCCCAGATCCACGTTGTCAAAATGAAGTAGAAAATGTATGAAGCTGATGTTCTTCAGTTGATTCAGTCTTTTCTCTGGCTGTTTTGAAAAGTTCACAGTCTTCATCTGAAGATCATTGTGCTCCTTGGGAAAGGCAGTAAGGTGAAACTTGGCAATGGGAAAGAAGAAGATCCAAACAAAGACTGCTAGTGTTTTTTCCCCTCCTGTTTAGTCGTGGATAGCTTTAACTTTGTGTATATGTGAATGCATTAGCTCTGTGTGAATATTTATCTAAAAGGTATAGATTTAACTGTGACAATGAATGTTTTCTTTCGATTTTCATGCTTTGTAGATTCTGAAACCAAGCTTTACCAAAAAAAAAAAATCTCGTAAGCATAGGTTAGGTAAAGATGTGGAAAGGCATTGAGAGTTTTGTGTTAAGGAAGAGAACTAACTGGGTCCAAGAAGTCTCTTTTTTATGTTAACAGCATTAAAGTGAAATGTTCAGAATTCTTACTTAAAATAACTTTTGTTGCTCCTTGAATATATTTTTCCAGAGTTTCTGAAAATCTTTCTGTTCATTCATTTTCATCTGTGATCATTTTAACACGTTTTTTAATCATATTTAAGAAAATAGAAGACACAGTCCTTGATAGCTGTCCTTCCACTGAATACTTCTGTAATCATCAATTTTTACCTATTATGGACTTCTTACTAGAAAGGCTGTAGTGTCACGCTGTCATGCAAGAAGAATGATAGAGCTCTTTGCGACTATAGCATAGTGCTGTTTCTTATCCCCATTTCAAAATTTTATATTTTACGTACCTAAGTCTTTCATATGTCTAGCAGGAGCATCTGGCCAGGATGAAGAGAGAATCGTAATTGTGAAGACCTCTACAAAGTAAAAATAATTAGACACAAGACTGCTGTGCTAATTTACCTAGGTGCAGATCTGCCTTCCTGGCTTCAGCTTTCCCACCAGAGTGTGACTGTGAGTAGAGGATGCCTGCTTGTCGGTGGCCTCCTTGCCTCTGTCTGTACAGGTGACCGGTCAACGCTTGGTATCTTAATGCAGACAGAGCAGCTCAAAACCATCATTCACTTAACTGAGCAGATATGCATGCAGCTAATCTCATGCCCTCTGAGTCTTGCTAGTGAAACAACTCACTTCTGTACAGATGTCTTTGCTTTGCTGCAAGCATTCATTTAAAGCTTCCAACTCTTACAAAGGCCTCTTCAGTGACTGTCGCTCATCAAGGTTGCTCTGAGGCAACCACTCTTTGAGTCTCTCTGTCTTCATGATATTATATTCTTTTAACCCAGAGACCTTGGCACAACCTTCCAGAACCTTGAGGAGAAAACATGGAACTTGAAGCAAAAGGGGACAGGTATGGGGAGGAGATGAAGCTGTTCCTGAGCTTTGCATCTCTCTTACGTGAGGGCAGGACTATCCCTCCTCTCCATCCAGACCTCTGAGCAGTGGTTGTGAGGTGGGTGCAAGTCCTCCAACACAGACCGAAATCTTCAGTTATGGCTCATCTGAGGGACAGTCAGGACTAGAGTTAAGTTCTTGATCCCAAAGCCAAAGGCCAAGAAATCCCAGTTCTTTGAAAACTGCAACTCTTGTCTTTTTGTATTTAAAAAAAAAGAAAAATCCAACTCATTGAAGGTCGCTGGTGCGAGAAGTGCCTTGCTTCACAGCTCTAAGAGTGCAGCCTGTGGTGAGCAAAGGGCTGCGCAGTGGGAAGCTCATACCCACAATCCACTTCACACCTGTGATGCAGTTTGCAGGCATCACCAGGAGCTCCCTCCCCGCAGGCTGACGCAGTGTCCTTCCCTGCTGCAACACGCCGCACTCAAACTGCTCCGCAGAGATTATCAGATTTCTGACTGAAATATGTCCTGCCATCCAACAGAAATAATTCCTGTTTATGGGGCTCTTCTGAATTTTTTTAAACTGGTGGCTTCTGTTATTTTCTCCCTTTGTCTCCCGCTCCTATTTTTAATTTTATTTTTTATTTCCAGTGTTGCAGTGCACGTGCCACATACAAAGGTGTATTGGGATTTTGGGGGAGGATATCAAAACTTCAGTGGATGGTCATAAGAAAGTATTCAAAGAGCCTGTGGGCGGATATTGGAGATAATTAGGAACTAGCTGGAACTGCTGCAGGCGCGAGGGATGTTTGCAGGCTGCAGAACGTTCCTATGGGAAAGAAATTGCTCTGTAATTACAGGCAAGGTCAGCACACTCAGTTCAATAGAATAGAGATGGTAAGAGCTGGGGCTCCCTCCCTTGAAGATCTTTGAATGTCATTAACGAGACACAGTTGTTACTGCTTTTTAAGTAAATGTCCCCTGAAGTATACATTGTGTAAGTGTTCTCCGTGCTGCAAGGATTGTGCAGCCCTTTCTTGAGACAGAAGATTCACACTTGTAAGTGAAGGGAGTCACACTTCACATTTCTTTTAATCTCTAAAGATTTTGAATGCATGTTTCAGTGGTGTAAATCTCCAATTTGTTTAAAAGGCGTTAGCCAAACGTTTTATGTGTACATTTTTCTTTCCTGAAACAGGTCTTTCAACATCTGTCTGAAGTATTTCAGCCCACTTTAATTTATTTGAAAATGAGGCATAGTTTCATGGCTGATGGGTAGCCTTGGCTCCAGGTAGCCATCTTGAATTCATCCTCAAGAGACAAACTTTGCTTCCCTCCCTTCTGAGGGCAAACCCTTGAGTTTGAAAATACTCTGTGCCCAAAATTTGTCATCAAAAGCCTTCAAGTGGCAATACTAGTTCCAAGTATTCCTTCCTTCTGTTTCTTACTTGTGCTGTACAGCTCTACCTTCTCCATTTTGCCAGTGCAGCTGAATGCGGGACCACGCTGGGGCTGTGTTGCGGATTGATTCAACTTAAAGCAAAAAAGAAAAAGCTTTTGAGCACAGTTCAAACTGATTGCAATGTAGGCTGCTGTGGTGCCATACCTCCCACCCCCTTTCTTACATTGGCAATAGTGCTGCTGCACATGCATGGTGAGTTCACTTAAGGGAAGCTCCCTTGAAATCGATTGCTGGTTTTGGAGGGCAAGATCAGCTTCCTGAACTGCATGATTGGAAGAGTGCTGGTGCTTGTATTAGGAGAGGCTGGAGGGGTATGGCTTGTCACAAGGGAAGCTGAGAGTGCAGCGGAATCTAGCAAACCAGATTTATATTGGTTCAGCTGTTGTGAATCTTAATTTCTGAAATTTTTAATTGGATCATTTCTCTGATGTAGTTCATTCAGAGTGTAGCCCCTTGAATGATCATCCTGGCTTAAGTGACGGGCATGGTGTGCCATGCTAGGGGTCGAGAAAGAAGTGATGAGGGCTGCAGGAGCAGAAATACCTTCCGTTTTGTCTTGCAGCTGAATGCTTTGTATTGTGAAGTCTAGCATTCAGTTATTTTTCTGGTTTGCTTCCCTGCCGTATAAGCATAACAGATCTAGCATTATTTGACTCGGAAATTTCCCACGAGCGTGTTTGACCAGTAACTGATTAAAGGAACTTGCAGCAGTTCTTCCACAAGTGGATATAATATTTATTCACCTAAAGTATTTATTCACCTAAGGTTGCTAAATACAGTGTTTAAAAAACCAAACCAAAACCAACCAAAAACCCACACCTAAGTTAGGTATTCTCTTTCTTGCATGTTTTGGTAGGTTTTGTTTAGCTCAAATATGCTTAGTTTTGGGGCTGAGTCTGTTCTGCAGTGCTTTTACCTTTCCTAACTTCTTTTCCCTGTGAACGGCGTAACTGTTTACCTCACTTCCTCCATAGGCAGCATTTTTAACAATTTACTGTATTTCATGTCTTCAGGCCTCCACATTTTGGAGAATGTGTATAAATTTGGCAACTCACAATTAATAGCGTCTAACAGTTTGCTTAAGGACGCTTGGTGTTTTTCTTGAGAATATTTTTCCTGAAGGCATTTCAAAATTTGTTTCTTGCTTGTTCTTCCTAACTGTATTTTTTAATTTAACTCCCGTTTAATCTGATGGTGTAGCATCAAGCACTGAAAGTGGAGTATATATAACAGTTCTAGAAATAATACAAATATTTCCCTTATTTTTCATATAAGACAGCTATACATTAAAAAAGATCTTGCACTTTAAAAAAAGGTATACAACATACATATATTGCCTTCTCCCCTATTATAAGAACCCAGGAGGGTCATTCAACACATCAGAAATGCCGATCAGCTACTACGATTTTTTATTTTCACTTCTCTGAGAGTGTAATCTGGTGGAGGAGACGGTTGTAAGTTTGTTGGAGTATTGCATTGAAATAAGTTTTGTCAATATTCACAATGAATGTCTGCTGAACAGCCACTAATACAAGCTTCACTTCTCTCAATATGCCAGCAAATACATTTTCTGTCAGTTTTATTTGCTTAATGATATATAGGTGCATATAACTAACATTACTGTGTCTGTATTAATGGGCTGGCAGTTATTATCACAGTGCCTGGCATTACACCTTTGCGACTTATCTCTTTCTGTGCAGCTACACTGGGGTTACAGATCTCTTTACGTCTCTGATTAGCATGACTGACTGTCTTGCCCAGGCCATGCAGCTGTCCCTGAGTAGGGGAAGAGCTTCTAGAATTACCAAAGGACAAACATTGTGGAGAGAAAACCATTTAAGAACAAACAGAAGAAAAATGAAGCATCTTACTAACCTTTTTTTCCTCTCCGGTCTTCCTTCATTTTTCTAGGAATGAAGAACATTTTTACAATCACTAGTTAGCTTATTGTTTTTTGTTTAGAATTGTGTCCTCCAAATTAATTTTGTATTGTTGTGTAATATGAAAGAAAGGTGTTAACCTCAATGACTTATACCACAATGGAAGGTGAATAAAGCAAAGATAATTAGAAGAGATGAGTGAAAGAAGAGGAAAACCAGTACTTACTCAGGTCAAAATTACATTTTCTCCCCATGGAATTGGCCTTTTTTAATGGAAAAAAAATCCTTTTACCTCCAAACGAGTTATCTTTTCTTGTATGTACTTCAGCCTTTGAGGAATTGAGTAGTTAATTTTGTTAAATCATTTTCTTTCCTTTCGGATAGGATTATTTAATAATTTATGTTACTTTATTAAGTTGGACTAAATAAACAAAGAAATGTATCCTTGTTGGCAGCTTCTAGCTCTATAGTATTTAGCCTGTAATATAGTGACTGTGTTACAGAATGTGCCAATTTTGTAGTATAGTGTTCAGCAGTAACCTTGAAGTAACCTCCCACGGTCATCATTTGATAGCTGGTCATTTGATCATCTGCCATCAGCTTGTGCAGAACCAGTTGTGGTTTGATCCTTCAGAACAAAATGCAAGTTCATGGTCTCGCATTTTTTTAAACTATCTTGCTATCTTCATATATATACTAGTGTATATTTTTTCCTTCTTAGACTGTAAAGGGAGGGAAAACTGCCGTTTCCTTTGACCTCATGCAAGTTTGACAGAAAGGAAATCTGGTTAGGCTGAAAAATCCGGAAATCTGGTAGCCTGACTTTTCAAAGGCTCTGTAGCTTACATTTCTTTCCATAAGATGTATGGGCAGTCAGAATCTTCAAAATGCAGGCTGTGAGTCCTTTTTTGTTTGGTTTGGGTTTTTTTTTAACTTAGTAATTTAGAAATAGTGTGTACTCACCTGAATTTTCATTCTCTGCTTTCCTTCCCCTCCCAGTCTCCTTTTATCCTCACCTTCAGATACTCTGCTCTGGAGCCTCGAGGAGTGGGGGTTTGAATAAACATAAAATGCTGAAGAGCTTGCTGCAGTATTGGTACACTTGGCTGTGCGTGACTTCTTTCTGTCAACAAAAGAGGCACCTCAATGAAAGATGCATGAGAACAAGCAAATATTTTTCTGGTTGTCCAACTGTGGCTTAACACTTACACTTTATACAAGTTAATGGAAACAGTTAGGAGATAAAAATGATGAGTTAAATATTGACACTAAAATATGAGAGCCGCTGTTAATAAGCTCATTTTGAAAAATTAATACCTAAATTTATTTCCATACCGTGGAAACATAACTTGTTGCTGGGTTTGCATTCGAGAAGAGCTATGCTTTCAAAGCAAAATCGGATAAAATACTTGTGGATCCTTTCCTCTGTTACAGGTCTAAAATGTTTTTGTCTCATTAGGTATCTGTACTTAAGAAATGTTTTACATCACTGGGCTTAGACTCAAAACAGTATTAGAGGATGAGTTCAAGTAGTATCTCCCTTTGTTAAAGGGAAAATCCAGAGCAAAGATATTTTCAGCTATCCTTTAAAGCGAGAGTAAAAGTAGGTAACTGTAATTTGTTGATATTTAGTGTCCTAGTAGTGCTAGAAATAATTTACCAGCAAAAATAAATACTTTTTCAGAATCCAGTGTACTTCTATGATTAGCCCTTGCCCTGCTCTGAAAGAAAAGATGCATAAAGTTTGATTATAAAAAATCTGCAGTTAAAAATTTAGTTTGGATGAGTTTCGTTTGGAAGACCAAGTTCTTTTTATATGGGGAGCCCAAACTGAATTCAGACTAGTGGTAAGATGGTGCAAGTAACACCTAGCTCT
>VYZW01020035.1:18224-42074 GCA_013401315.1 Balaeniceps rex
GTGGGTGGAATGACATTGTATATACTGAAATTAAAACCAAAGATACAACGTGTTTTTTCTTGTCTTTTGTGCTACTTACTCATCAGACTCTAATGTATGTTGCCTTTTTGATGTAAGCCGCACCAAAGATTTAGAGGTGGGTGGTTTTGGTTCTTGTGTTAACATTAATAACAGTCCTCTTTTTAAGGAAAAAAGGGAGCAGGGAATAAATATTTAGTCTTAAATAATTGCTTCCACATGCTTTGTCTATATGCAGGTGTGTAGGTGTATTGTAAATGATATAGATTTCTATATTTATAGACGAGAGACAGATTCGTGTATATATTTGTTTCAGGTTCATTCAAAAAATTACAGCTACCTTTTCCCAAAGGGGAGAATGATGCTTGAATCCAGCATTTTGTTTTGAGCCATCTCTAGTTGTCAGTATAATTTTCAATTGCAAATTGCTTTTTATTTTTGAAATGTATTATACAATGATCACTTTTTATTTCTCCGTATTTTCTTCTCTAACTTTTCCCGTGAACCTGGGCACCTATTTTTCTCTTTTTGCATAATATGTGTCATGGAAACAATGGAGGAAGTGCTGTTTATGGGAACGTGAAGTCTTGTTGCAGGATGTGGAAATACGAGACTAGGTTTAAGTATGTGCCAGTTAACTGGAGAAGATGCTGATGTGCATGCTGCCCTTTGGTTTTGGCTAGTTTTGCTTTGTTTACTCAGCTGGCCATTAGATTCTCTTTCTGGGTCACTGCATTGTTGCTGTGTGGATTGAGCCATGCTGTTTGCGCATCCTTTCACCTAACAGTGATTGGCATGAGAGAGACTCTCAAATGAGAGGAAAATGTTCTGTTTGATTATTTTTTTTTTTTAATTATTATTTGGGCGCTTAAAATGTGCTGGGTCAAGCTTGTCTTTAATGAAGAGTTGTGTTCCTGTAAATAATCTTCCTGATAGCAGAAAATGTGTGAATGACCAGGATAGAGACTGCCAATTCCTTTCTCTGTATGGCACTACAAACCTGGAATGGTGAGGTCAAAAACATGTTGCACTGAGGGAGGAAGTGAAGTGGCTTTAGTGCCACTAGCTTTCTGAGGTGAGTCTGTGGCTGCTATCAGATTTTCCTGCTGGCATATTTTTTTTGAGCATCGGTGTAGAAGAAAGTTCATCCTTACAAGACGGTGTGTTATACAACACTCTTCATGAGGCTTACTGAATGTAATCCTTTTATAGGAGAATCCTACTGATTTTGGTAGGAAAGAAACTAATACAGGATTTGTTAGTTGTTAAAGGTATATAGTTGAATGGGCAACAAGATTTTCTTTAGAAAACACCTTTCCTTCTAAATCTGTCTGTTGAAAGATTCTTTGAAAGAAAGAAAATGATGAATGGCACCGCTTATTGCTAATATTTGCATAAGAAGTTGTAAATGTTTTGTTTTCCCGTTCTCATGTTAAAAAGCAAGCCAACAACAACCTTGTCTCTTCTGTGTACCATGTTATACAATGGAAAATGCTAATTCTGCAAGCGTATCCTGGTATATGTGTCTGATTAAAGCTACGTTTGTTGTACAGAATGTGCCCAAAGGGATGTGATTGACTTAAAACTTTAAGAGCCTGTGTGTTTCACTGACCGGTTCTAGGAGCGTATTGCATTGTCTTTTTCCTAGAGATGGTGATTTATACCTCTACATATTTTTCTCTGGGATAAAGCTAGGGTGACAAGTCAAGTTTATTGCTTTTCTGACATATGTTGCTGCTTTAATATTAGTACGCATTCAATTATAAAGTGTGAAATGCTGTAATGAACAGAGTGGAAGAGGTGAACATACAGAAGCCAAATGCTTTCTGTTTGGGGTATAATTAGCAGTATGCTGTGGGCAGAGCGCAGTACATTGTAATTCAGTTTTAGGCTGAAAATCTGGAAAAGGTAATGCGGCAGTGCTGTTCTTTTGGCAAGAACGTGAGACTATTTTTAAGTGGGTTATGAAGGTGGATGCTAGTGATGTATTTTTGCTATGTTTTTATGATTGCTGAAGAGATTCACTGAAACCTTCTTTTGGTACACAGCTCCTTTTTTGACTGTAATAGCACGCCTGTAGCATATCAGAACAAATAAGAATGAAGAATCCCCAGGACTGAATTACTGACACACATACTGCAGTGGTGGACTTGCATGACTCATTGCATTGAAAAATAATTGAGAATTAAATGCTTTGTAGCATGAGCCACGCTTGTGTTTTTACAATTGCTTCAAGGTTGGTTTTCAGAGTTTGCAACTAGGAAGTGGCTGCCATATTATTTTAATTAACAACCTCATTTTTGGTAGTTTCTCAACTACCAAATCCTTGTAATTCTACAAGGATTGAAATAAGCATATTCCATTTATTCTGTGGCAAGAGGGGAAAATACTGCATTTTGTGCTAGATCTTTTTTTTTAACTTCAGCATTGCATTTACAGTCCTGAATCTCATTTATGTAAGGCTCAGCATTCTAAAAATGAAAATGTGAGGGTAGGTAGTGGATGGAGCATATGTGAATGACTGCAGAGACGCATGGTTCAGTTTGGCTTTGGAGCATTTCTCCTGGTCTGGGAGAACAAACTGGTAGAGGCTGGTGTTCAGTGGGTTTCTTTCTTAAGTCTGGCAGAAAGGTTAGAGGGCAGGAAGATGTGCCATTGTAGCACAATGTGTGAATTAGCAGCGAGGGAGCAGAGATGCAGTGGCCTAAAATACCTTCCCCTTGCCTGCATGTGTAAATGCAATGCTGTGCAGAAATTAAAGAGCAAAATTTAAAAGTCTCTGATTTTGACCTAACTTGACTTTCCTTGGCTGCACTGGGAAACAGTGTTAGAAAAGTAATTGAGCACATTCCTTTTATGACTCTTATTATTTCTGTGATAAATTAAGGATTAAATGAAAAATATCTGGTCACTTCAGCAAGGTCAGGCTTTCACCCAGCGTGACTAGTAGGCTCTGAAGCATGCCAGGCTGAAATTTTTTATAATACCATGGAGACACTGGCTTTCAGCTTCTGGTCTATCCTGAGGCTTCTGGGGAGAGATTTGCAAGAGGATCTGTGAAAGATAATTAGAAAAAAAGCCCAAACTTATCCTCAGTGGGTTTCAATTAGCCTTACAGTGATCTTCCCTTCCAGTGAAAAATTTACAGGATGTCTGCAAATCAAATCGGTTGGATGGTGCCACTGTAGGTATTTCTCTTAATGGGTTCTGTTGTGTCTACTGTATTAAGATGGTAACAGTTCCTATGGCACTTAATGTTTCTTAAATTATTAGTGTTTAAAAAAAATGTTTTGCAGGTGTATATTTTTCTTTTCACTGTGCTAACTAAAAAGACATCTTTGATATATTTAATAAGATTCAGTATGCTAATTGCTGAACGGAAGCATTAAAAAGTAGTGCAAGAATATGCAAATTCTGATGCAGTGAATTAAGTGACATGCTGAATACATTATTGAGTATGCAAAGCATTTTTTACTGTAAACGTAAAGTAAATTGCACATTTATTTACATCTGACGTTATTTGAGTGCCCTAAGTGCATGACTACAGCTGCAAAACCACCCTGTTTTGTTTAGCTCAGGATTTAGCAGTAGATGGGGACATAAACATATCTCAGCTGGACTGTCAAATGAATTATTTTTAGTTACAGCTTTTCAAAGGAATGCTGTCCTTCAAAAATATTCAATAAATGTTGCTTTTCATACTACATTAGTTATGGAAGTCTCTGCACAGTTTTTGGTTTTGTTTTGTTCTAGAGTGGAAGGAGGCTACAAATCTTTTTTTCCTGTTTTAAAAAGAAAGCTATTCTTTATTTTGTCCACCTTTTTGAGCTTCTGTGTGAAAGTTCTGAGCAATTCTGGCACAGGAGATTCTTCCCAGAAGTCTATTGCTTGCATAGGAAATAAATTTAAAAAAACAAACAAACCAACCTTTTCAGTAGTGTTTCTTGGTTTGTAGTGTGTTACTGGTAAGAATATAGAAAAAAAATATAGAAAACTTTTTTTAAAAAAAACCCTTAACTGAGGAAGCAGTCCTGCTGCTTCCCGTTTCTGTGCCCTGTATCATTTGCAAACCCCAAAGTGTGGCAGTGTACTGGTACACCTTCTGTATAGTTTGTTCACTCTTAAGAAGTGTGACCACTTTCAAAAGTCTTTTATCTTTTCTTTGTGTTACTGTTTTTTCCAGCCACACTCAGTTTCAATTTCCACAAATATTTGGCCCTTTCTGTCTGTCTGTCTCTCTCAATTGCCTCAGAACCCCAGCCTCTCTGTGAGTTCTCCAAGTTCAGGGAGGGGTTGGCCCCTCAGTGCACTCTCCTCTTACTGAAGTACAGGATTATATTTTTTCTTAAACAGTCATGTGGCTTTGAAGCAAACCATCCAATACTGCTACAACTGTAGTTGAGTAATGAGAGTTGGTAATGCTGCATTGATGTGCTTCTTGAAAGTTGCTTTTGTATGTCGTGTGTCCACAGTGTGTTTCTTGCAAAGGATAGGTCATCTGCTCAGGAAAATTTTAAATTACAGTTTTGCTGTTTTGTTTTAATAAGCATCTAGAAAATCATCCCTCAAGGCTGGGCAAAAGAGGAATACATGGCATGAGAACAGTACTGTCAGCTTTTAAACAAAACTAATTATATTTGTAAGCGGGTCATCAATGCGGTTTTACGTTTTACCATGCCATAACACACGGCTACAGTTTTGTTGTTAGATGATTCTACTCAAAACAGTTTGAAGTGGAATCAGGCTCACCTTTATCAGAAATGAACCCTAAGCTTTTACTCATGTTAAATTGTTGAAAGATAACAACATGCATATTTCAAGATACTGATATGCCCAAGGGGCATTTCTTGCCTTTTGAATTAGGGCGAAGATGCTCTATTGCTCTGTATAGGAGCAGTTGTTCAGCATGATAATTTGGATGTTCAAGGAAAATAAATGCATTTTCTTTAACAAAAGTTTAATGATGAGGACCTATAGATGTAGTGGATAAGTGAGATTACTACTAACAGTTGATACCTAAGCTTGGAATATGAGCACCTTCTGAATAAGGAAGGTCACAACTCAATACGTAATTCTGAAGGCCTTGTATATGCATGCATACATACTGCACATCTGAATAGTGGAGGAATCCGGTTTTATGATAGCATTTCTGAGCCATAATAATCATTAAGGACACTGCCTTGGTTTGAACAGTTCCCAGAGGAGTTAATCAAATTACAGATAGTCTGAACAGGTAAGATACCCATTACAAACCATAAACATTTCACAATATAATTGAACATAGAGCACCAAGTAATTGGTTCTCAAGTAGAGCTAGAATGTAGTAGGACAGACAAAAGAAATTTTAGAGGCACTTGTCCTTGGGCAACCAGCATCTCTGCTCTGATAGCAATCTTTTATGAACATGTGTGAACTTCTGAGGGAGTTCTCAGTATTCTCTTTGCATTAGGAACTTCTTTAAAGAGAAGTAATCCACTTGTATAACAAAAATGTTACAGGAATTAATGAAAATGAAGTTGAATTGGGGAATTTTTTGTGATTTTCAAAAAGAAACACTGGTTTTAAAAGTTGAATTGGGGAATTTTTTGTGATTTTCAAAAAGAAACACTGGTTTTAAGTTTTCAGAATAGAATTGTGATGTTCCAGTTCTGGAATTACTTGACAAATTTAGTATATTGGAAAATAGTATCCTTACACATTCCTCAATTTTTTGCATTTTAAGGAAATGAAATGTATGTAGATGACTTCATTAATGAAGAAAATACAGCTTTGTTTAGCCTGGTCAGAATGTAATGAAACTGCAAAGTACAGTGAATTTATTCCCCCTATTCAAAAGGGACACTCTGGCAGGAAGGAATTTACACCCCTTGCCCTGATTAACAGCAGGGTTCAGGTTGGTGGAAGATGTGTGTTGGTGGAACCTGATTTGGCAATTTTGGTTGTTCTCTGCACACAACAGACAACACTGTCTCCCATAAGGTTCTCCTAGACAAGCTGTTGATGTACAGGCTGGATAAGCAGACAGTGAGGTAGATTGAAAGTGGCTGAATGGCCAGTCCCAGAGGGTGGTGATCAGTGGCACAGAGTCTAGTTGGAGGCCAGTGACTAGTGGTGTACCCTAGGCATCAGTACTGGGTCCAGTCCTGTTTGACATCTTCATTAATGATCTCGATGACGGGGCAGAGTTTACTCTCAGCAAGTTTGCAGATGGCAGCAAACTGAGAGGAGTGCCTGATAACGCCAGAGGGTCATGCTGCCATGCAGGGGGACTTCGACAGACTGGAGAAATGGGCTGACAGGAACCTCATGAAGTTCAATAAGAAGTGCAAAGTCCTGCACCTGGGAAGGAAGAACCCCATACACCAATATATGCTGGGGCCACCCAGCTGGAAAGCATCTTTGCAGAAAAGGACCTGGGGGTCCTGGTGGATGCCAAGTTGAACATGAGCGAGCAATGTGCCCTTGCAGCAAAGAAGGCAAATGGTGTCCTCAGCTGCATTAGGAGAAGTATTGCCAGCAGGTTGAGGGAGGTGATCCTTCCCCTCTGCGCAGCACTGGTGAGGCCACACCTGGAGGACTGCGTCCAGTTCTGTGGGGCTCCCCCATACAAGAGACACATGGACATACCGGAGAGAGTTCAATAAAGGGCCACAAGGATGATGGAGGGACCGGAGCACCTCATATATGAGGAAAGGGTGAGAGACCTGGGGCTGTTCAGCCTGAAGAGAAGGCTCAGGAGGATCTTATTAAGGTATATAAATATCTGAAGGGAGGGTACAAAGAAGATGGAGCCACGCTTTTTTCAGTAGTGCCCAGTGACAGAGGCAGTGGGCACAAATTCAACCACAGGAGGTTCCCTGTGAACATCATGAAACACTTTTTCACTGTGAGGGCAACTGCCTCGGGTTGCCCAGAGAGGTTGTGGAATCTCCATCCTTGCAAATATTCAGAAGTCATCCGAACACGGTCCTGGGCAACCAACTCTGTGTCCCTGCTTGAGCAGGGAGCTTGGACCTTCCAGAGGTTCCTCCCAACCATTCTGTGATTCTGTGAAATCTGTTTGTAAATCTGTGTGAAATCCTTTGCACCTAAACTGGTGGAGCAACATCAAAAAACACAACTCTTGAAGGCAGGCACAAAGTGCTAAATGTGCAAAAGTGTGGAGAGAAGCTATTCAAGTTTGGCTAAAATGAGGGAACAAACTGATATGCTGGAAGAGGCAGAGAGCATTTTTCTGAGGATAAATCCAGATGATATTCCAAGTAGTCAAGCAGTTGGAGAGCATAGTCAAAATCCTCATAAGGAATTATAGGCAGAGATAATTAAAGTGCAGAAGAAAGTCAAAGCTGTTGGATGTGAGGGTAACTTCACAGGAGAAGCAGAATTTGGGAAGGAAAATTGTCATTAAGCTGAAGAGGAGAAGAAACTGTTCAGATGGCACAAGCCGTGCCCCTCAGAAAGAAGTTTTAGAAGACGCTGCAGAGCATAAGTCTGTTGTAAGCTATAGAAATCTGCAGCCATGCTTAAAACAAAGTAGTAAAAAATGCTAAATGTAGACAATGAAAGATCTGACTTCTGGAAGGAATTGTATCACAAGATAGCAGTGCCCTGATTACTGAGTTGGCTCATCTGTGTGTAAAATGAGAAAATGGCAAGTAACTGTTTCATCGAGGAGAGACAAGGCAGAACTGTGAAGAAACCTGTAGCAGCAGATCATCACTGCCTAGGATAGGTGTGTACATGTACCTGCATATGTTCAGGAGAGACAGGCGTACCTGGAGTAGAGCCAGTCTCAGAAATGTCTGAGCTGAGAATGACACTGGCTTTTGTGAAGCTGAGCAAATGTGTGGGGGATCTGGCATTCACTGACAGTCAACAGAAGACAGTAGTCAGTTCCACAGATGTAGTTCCCGGAGGGGATAATGGTCAGCAGCAGAAGGCACAACTGAAGGCTGATGATGACCTCCTGAAGTTAAGGTCTTGAGCAGTGTCCTGGAGAGGGGGCCAAGCATAGGGACCTGCAAGAGGTGTTGGAGAAGTTGAGAAAGAGGGAGTGTTTCAGCCTCTTGAAGAAGAAATCCATCATGGAAGATGGAAAAAAGAAAGACAGAGGGTTCTTCCACCCAGGGAAGAGACACCTTTAAAGCCTTTAACCTGAAAAGAACTAGAGGAAGTTGAGTTTCACAGAAAATCTGATTCCACCGAAAGGAATGAATCAAGGTCATTCTTCAGGTAGAGACACATCAGAGAATTTATGTCAGTGGAAAAAAAGAAAGGTAGGAAGGAGACTCAAATAGGTTTGATTATTCAGTTACAAAATACTAAAAATAAAGAGATGTTTGTAATTTCTAGCTGCCCTAATGAGGACCTGTCTTGAGGAATGACCTTATCTTTAGAGGGTGCACATGTGAAGATATCCCAAAAGGCTGTTTTGAGGATACAGTGAGACAGCTTTCTGATGCTCTGCTGTTGGTAAAAGGAGTGTTGATTGCATACTAGAGAACTTAGTTTACAAGGGATACAAGCAGGTCTTTACTTCAGGATTATTGTCAGGAAAAGGGATCCTATTCCTTTTTCTTTCACTTCCCTTAATTCACGTTTGGTCCTGTGAAGTATTTCTTGAGCCTGGTAATATACAAATATCTTGCTCTTCAGTTCAGAAGTATTCTGGGAGCATATGATGAAGCTGTATTTTCTGCTGCTGCACAGAAGTGATAATGTTAAATGCCTGGTTAATTAATAAATGGTGTTGCTGTGGAAGGAGTTATATTCATTGTAGGGGATGGATGCTCAGAATGTGGTTCCTTGAAATAAGGTGTCTTAAAAGTACACAGAGGACTAAATGACTAAGAAAGGCTGCACTTTGAGAGTACCTGTCACTTCTTGTTCTGGTAATATCTTGCGTTAGGCATATACTTAATGACCTAAATGGGACTAATACTGAATAAAGTGTATGAAAGGGAAGAACATTTGATGTTACAGGCACAGATTGCTTTACTGTACAAAGTGAGCTGTTAGCATAAATTATGTTTATCGGTGCATAAGATAAATGCTTTCTTATGTATGTATTCTTAGCAATTCTACTTTTGTCCACAAGACACCCCATTGATCACAGATGTCAGAGTAGGAATTGCTGTTTTCCCATGGAATACCATCGATCATCTACATGTTTCATTTAAATTTCATTGCATTTCCAGCATTCTTACCGTTTCCAGAATAATACCCTCAATGGTTTCTTCAGATTTAGTAGTCCTTTTACTAATTAGGGAACCCAGACCCTGCACTCCACTTGGGAGAGAAGTCTGCATGTTGTAAGCTCTCTTGAATATTAACAATACTTATGCAAGTTATAAAAATGTAAACCAACGCTTGTTTATTGAGAAATATGTATTGGAATATATATACATTGTTCTTGTTTGAAGAAAAACAGAAGTCTTTTGAAGCAGTGTTTCAAATTAAGAATAGTTGTTAAGGATAAAATTTGTTCTGCTTTAAGTACTTTCTCCAGGAGAAACAAATCCAGCAGGGAGGTTAACAAATGAGATTAAAATATTGTCATTTTAATACGTACTACTTATGCAACCAATTATACCTTGTTATTATGTCTTATGGCTGACATAAAGTCATTCTGTTGATTAAACAGATTCAAATTAGGCTTTGACACAATGTTATTATGTAGTATTAAAGGCCCTACCTGGAGCTGGAGTTTCATTGGGTTAATTGTGGTAACGGTTCTAGTCTCTGTGGTCACTGGGTACGTGTTAAAATTGTCCTCCCTCAGCCAGCTTCCTGCTCAGTTCCCTCAGTGAAGAAGTGAGATTGTCGTTGTGATTACACTGGCCAGGGGGATGACTGTGTGTAATGGCGGGCAGCGGGTGTCAGTAATTAGAGGTGTAGGTCACTTCTCCATCCTGAAGGTCCTGAGCTGCTGCTAACAACTAAAATGAGCCACCTTATGCCTGAGATGGGAGCGAGAGATGCCTTCTCTAAAAATAGATGAGCCTAAACTACCATTTGAGGCAAATACATGTAATTTTGTTTCTGTACATATCTAATTTTCATACATGTCTCATTTTTATTTTAATTGCTCTTTCTGCAGCTTTGATGCATAATTGTGGCAATAATCAAAACTTGTTTGTAAGACTTGAAGGACTTCACCTTGTTCATATGACTAGAAAACATCATATAAAGAAGTTGTATTTTACATATATATATGTATGAAAAAGGATTTGTAATACATATTGTCAGCTAAAATAATGTGAGTAAAGCTGTTGAAGAAATAACAGCTGTTGAAAAGTTCTGTTCCACAGAAAAGTAAGCTAATGAGGAACTAAACCATTTGATCTGGGGACCTCATACTGTCTCCCAATGTTTCATGCTTTACTTTCAGGTAGCTTCATAAAATATAAAACAAATGTTTTATATTGAGCTAAAAATTCATGTGGAGCTTGATAAACGTGCAAATAGATGAGACATACCATAACATACGATACTGTTCTAAATGAGAGCATAGCATTTTTATAGTAACCTTTGAATATTCTTATTTTCTAACTAATGATTCTTCAAATCTGTTGTGAATAGGCATGAATCACATACTAACTGAAGGAGTAAGCCTTCTGTCCTTGTATTTTGCCTATTCAGCTGTTTTGTTTTGAAGGAAATAATGTCTGCTCTTACTGTGGCTGTTCATGTGCTCTCAGTGTTTGTTTCTTACGAGTTCCCCATTTTTAGTGCCATAAAGACTCAATGATAATAATGGCTGAAACTAAACTAGAAACACCTTTTTGATATATGCACCCAAGATGAAAATTATTGCTGTGCACTAGGCATTTTATTACCTCACTTGAGCTATTTTATCAAGGTAGTTTCTGAGCGTGACACTTTTGTACTGAAACGCACAGAGATTTAGTCACAAGTGTATCTCCTGTCTGAAAATAAGACATAGACGTAAAAGATTTTAAACTTGGTGGTTTTGGGTAGCTGTTACTTTTAAGTTTCTTGTGTCCTTTATGTTTGTAATCTTCAGGACAGAAATTTGAAAGCTTTTTAATACTGAAGGCACTCTTGTTTCTTATGTTGTTTTTTTTTCCTAATACTACTAGTAGTATTAGAAATAGCTTGCTATAAATATGTTACCCTCAAATTATTGGTGCAAATAATAGCAGCACCTGAATCGTTGGCATTATTTCTACTCACTCTCTAGAAGTTGTAAGGTTTCCTATATTATTATTGTACTGCTGAAAAATAGAGTTTTACATGATAAGCATCCATTACTATTTTTGCTGGCATTTATTCAAGCAGGGGTTTTTACTAATTAGATGTAGGGATCTCATATGCAATTAATTACACATTAAGTGGTAGCATCATCCATGAGAGCAGGGAAAGAGCCAAGAATTTAGGTGGAAGTGGGGAATGAGCAGGCCCTGGGGAACAGGGCAGCCTGAAGGGTTGGGTGGGAGTTCGGGGCTGTTTGGATGCGAGATGCAGGAGCACCTGGAGGCGATAGGAGGCAGAGAGAGGGCAGGCCTGCCTCCTGCTTTTCTAACCAGACTTTGTGCCAGGCCCTGGGGTTGGACCTATGGTTCTGAGGTCCTGAGTTCCCCTTGATTCATAAACAGCTATCAGATGTGGTCAAAATATCTTCATCTTCTGTAGTGAGTGTTCCAAACCAGAGATGACAGTTTTAATAGCTGTTAGTTAAGCGTAGATACTAGATATCAGTCCTGCTCATTGTTTTGTGGATTGATGGTGGATGTCAGGAGCAACATGCAGGTTTTTGCTATCTCTTTTGTAAAGCTTGAGCAATTTGTCAGACAGCCATTGTGTATCAGAGAGAAAGATTAAGCTATCAGAAGTTATGAAATGTCAGCATTACCTACAGTTGATTTACTGTGTCAGTTTATTTCTTTGAATGTATTGGTGCATACATATTATGATTCCGTTTTCAATTACCTGAGCACATACATTTTTTTTTTGACTCCTTGGAATTCTCTTTCCTTCAGTGCCTGGATGGTGCCTGTGGATGAGGAAAAGACGCTTAACAAACTGTCTATTATTTTGGAAATCAGTAAGTATGCGGTGAAGGGAATGAAGAAAAGTGAAGTCCTGTGGTTGAGGCAGCTGAATGTTGCTGTGGAGGATTGGGTTTTTTACTGAGCTTTTCACCATAACCAGGATGTATTTCTCATTTTCTGCATAATGGTAGTAATCATTCTACTATCTTTGGAACTGTGAAGATGAATTAATTAATTTTCATTAAATGCTCAGATACTATAATTCTACACAGGTAGCCAGCATTTCTTGGTCTTAAAGCATTTGCGTTTGTGACTTTAATCTTGATATTCTTCTGGGGATTTGATTTAACAAGCCAATTTTAAAATAAATTTTCATGACTCATCTTCAGAGTTTGATCGTGAGTAATATTTGACCCCACAGCACGTGGGCACCAATGCAGTGTTTTTGTGGTATATATCTAGCTAATCTTGAGGGATTCCTTGATGGACAGCATAGCTAACTTTAACACTTGAGACTTTAGGTGTATAGCAGTCAGAGTAAGGGGATTTTTAGTTGTGTTTTACATCCAGCTCATTGTGATTCAGTCGGTTTGTTGGCTCAGAAATCACCTGTTCGGAGCTTCAGAACAATTGTAATGATGCAGATTGTGCCCAGAGGATGTATAACACGATTCCTGTTAATGGGAGGTTTTAATAATTGAGTTCAGTGTTGTTGATGATAACATTAGAGATGTTAGATCTAACTTGTCCTGTTGAGCTTGACTTTTAAAGTGTTCTAAAAAATTCTGTGATGTCCTTATATGCTGCAGTGATTATTAAGACTGAGAATCACAGGCATTTAATTGAATCTGAAACATGGTAGCGTGACTCCCTTGGGTAGGTGTGAAAGCTAGACGAAAGTCAGATAGTACGTGGAGTGAAGTTTCTTACTGTCAATTAACTCCAGAATCACTTGAGAAATGCAGACAGTTTATCAGCAAACTTACTGTATCCTCACCAGTACTGCAAATACCACCTCAGACTGAAAAATCAAGTTGAGCTCTTAATACTCACCAGTAATCAAGGGGTTTTAGGTTAATGTAGGTTAGCTCTCCTTTATTATCTGTCCAACATGGTATCTCCAGTGGGTTTAAGTGGGTATAATGGAATGAACTGTTGCATTTATGAATCAAGAGATTCCTTTAGTTGTGAAAGCAGCAAAACCAAGTAATCTTTTCTCTTTACTATGCTAACTCTGCAGTGTTAACTTTTTGTCTTGAATGTCAGCAGAGGTGAGTTTTGAATATACACGGGGAGCAAATTTATTGAGTAAACAGTTGCTACTGTTCAATAAATCACCCTTAAGGCTGCATTTTAAAGCCCTTATATTGCCAGAATGAGGCAGAGGCCCATAAAATACCTCACAGGAGGTGCATGAACTGTAGAGGAGACTTTAAAAAGGGGGTAAAATGTCTTTTAAAATGCCCTTTTTATTTCCAGGTGGTTGCGGAGGGTGCTTTTTTGGGTTCACTGTCCAATGTGATGATGGTTAATTTTCCAAATTATTTTTACAAGTGTTCTTTAGCAATGCCAATTCCATCGTACTGTGCTGTGGCACTTGGGTAACTTCTATCAGTATAGATTTAGCTACCATTGTTGTGAAATTGAATTTTTCCTTCATAATTTTCCTCAAAAGCAAAAGATAGGTTATTATTTTTTAAATATTCGTGTGCACAGCACTGGTTTTAGTGGAGCATGTTAGATTATGTAAAATATTAATCTAGTCTGGTGATAATGACAACTTTCTCTTTGGGTTTTTTTACAAATTGAAAGTGTTTGAACTTTTTCACTTAAAATACAATTTTCAAAAGCCATTTCTTTCACTCCTCTTAATCTTTGTAATTCTGCTTAAAGAAAATAGTCTGCTGCTTTCTTCATTCACTACTTGGGATAAGTAGGGAGGGGAAACGTTGAAAATACTTAAAATTGAAGACACAGATTTTCCATTTCTGTGAGCCAATAGTAGTTTAAGTTGAAAATAAGAGGCTTGTTTTTGAGGATTTCTGATCAGCTGAAAATTTTTGGAACAACTCTAATCATGACAATCACATAATTGTTTGATGGAAGGCTGCTCACCAATTCGTATTCATTTTTGAGTGGTTATTAGCAAGCTAATAACTCTGGATGCTGTTTTGAAATTTCCTGTCACTTCTTGTCATTGTCAATGGAAGCAGTGGGCGTCGCTCCAAGGGATCAGCCTGGCATTTTATACCACATTTCTCACAGGTAGTGATGATGGGTGCAGTTTATCTAGACCAGTCATGCCCAATCTTTCTGCCTGGATGAATCAATACCTTATTCAAGTGTTAAGAGAATAGTGTGTGCTTTGGCTCCTCCTCTGCCACATGACTGGACTTTGTGTGGGGCATTACAGTCATGTACTTTCCAGAAGGAATAAAAATAAATAGGTAACTTGTACCAGCGAGTTATATTTGGCCCTTAGGTGGAAGTTACCTGAGCAGCAGCTGTAGAATATGCTCATTACCATGCTTTGCTGAAGGTGGTACAAATATGGAGCCCAGGTGCTTTGTAATGGCCGTGCTAAGGAATGAGATTTGGCTGCCCTTCTCCTCAGTGTTGTTACCACCAGTGCTGATAAATTGTTCTGCCTTCCACAGCTGCAAGAGCCACTGTGTGTTTACAGGGGTAGCACTCTGTGTTGCAGGTAGCTGGGGTTGATCTGTCACTGGAGACAGGCTATTCCTGAAGCTAAGTTGTAGCAGAAGCTCTTCGTTTGTTTCCCCCATTTTGCGGGGTTCTTGTCAGTGAAGGATCCCAGCAGTAAGAGACCGAGTCAAGCTACAGAGCAGAAAAGACCAAGGCAGGATCTCTCAGTCACAAGGATGCCAAACCATGACATCAAAAAGCTGTTAAAACTTACAAGTATATGACAAACTGTAGTACAAATAGTATGCTGGGTCTTTTAGAATATTAATCTATTTTATGATCTCCCTTTTATAAATAAAGCTATATAATAAAGTGCTCCAGGGTCCTTTCAGAAGAAAGGCATTAGGTAATAGCACCTTTGGATGTTTACCTCTTGTCTGGGCCTGTTAATTCATTTATCACTGAAATGTTTTATTGCAACAACTCTATTCCTGCCCATGTGTGGCGTGAAACCATTTGAATGTCATCCTTATTTATTTTAGCTCATTTATTAAGTTGCCTGTTGTGAGGCATCTACGGCCTGAATTAAAAAAGATACGAAACACTAAAATGAAATCTCTACATAAAACTGCCAAATAAAATACATAGCCAGGCAAGATTAAAAATAAATAAATAAATACATAATCAGGCACAAAGACAAGCCCAACAGACCTCTTGCAAACCACCCACAAAGGGATTAGTTCCCAGCTACTCAAAGGAATGGGAAAAATATGGGTAGCAAATAGAAGAGGGAGGAGACCCAAAATAGAAAAAAATAGCTCAGTTGAAATAAACAAGTCTTGCAGTAAAGCTGGCCAGAAAAGGGCAAGAAAAGAAGTGCTTGCTGAAATGTTACACAAAAATGTGAGTTGTTATACAGGGGTGGAAGTCACAATGTGGCATCCCGAGCCTGGATCGGATGCAGAGCAGGCAGAGTGCCTTGCTGACATGCAGCCCGCAGGCTTCAGTTCAGTTTTGCCTGGCTGTTTCAACCTGCCCATGAATGACCAACTGCAAGGAAGGAGACAGCAATGCTGATACAAGTCAGAAAGCTGCTCTTCTGAAACACAGGTTTGCTTTCTTTGGTTGGAATTACAGTATCAGGATCCTAATCCACCTGTTAAGCACGGAAGACCCAAGTGCTGAACTGTTTTGCAGGATGAGGTCTAGAAGTTATAAAAAGATGCATCCTTCCGAGGTTTTGGATTTTACTGGCCTTGCTGATTTCTTCTCATCTTTCCCAAGAAAAGCCCTTTGTAGCCATCAGAATGCTACAGGTAAATGAAGACCAAGTACAAGGGCTTATCTAAAACATCCCTTTTAATACATTATTTCTCCACAAGTGGACCCTACTTGTTATAAGATCATTTAA
This sequence comes from Balaeniceps rex, assembly GCA_013401315.1. Lineage (NCBI taxonomy): Eukaryota > Metazoa > Chordata > Aves > Pelecaniformes > Balaenicipitidae > Balaeniceps > Balaeniceps rex. The sequence continues at coordinate 34,314 of VYZW01020035.1, forward strand.
ATGAAATCTGTGTTGCTGCCATGTTTGTAATCTGAACTGTAATCCTTCACCTGTGCCAAATTATTGTCCCCAAACAGGTTAAATTATTGAGGGTGGGAGAAAAGTCTAACATGTGACTTGGCATTTTTGGTAGGGTCCACCCATGCTCCCAGCTCTGAATTTGAAAACAAACACACCCTGAACGTTATGCTGCTCTTTTGTTATACATTCTGGCAACCTGCATTTGGTTTCTGCTTTGCATAGCTGCCACTTTATGGGATTCTTACTGACAGTTATTTTTTTTCCACTTGGCCCATTTAGGTATTTGTGTAAATGGTACAAATAAATAAATAAATAAATAAATAAAATCTTTAGTTCCACTGCTGGTTTTACTCAAGCAGGATTCCTGTAGTTTTCTCTCCCTCCCTCCCCCCCTTGCAGTCACGCTCTTTTGCATTAAAAATATTACAATAATAATGTTACCATATTTTGCCCTTTCTTCCTTCATTCCTTTTGAATCTCTTCATGTGAAATAGGTGCTTGTGAAAGCTGGAAGTTGAGTGTCCTGGAGGATAATCAGAGAGATACCGGGCAGAGTGGATGTGCAAAAAGGCAGCAGTTGTAAGAACTCCCGTGTCTTGCTCTCTGAGACCCTTAAGGTTTATGCTCACTTGTTCACAGTCGTCCTGGTGCAATCCCCAGTGCCAATGCTGGAGCAGCTCCTTTGTGGAATCTCCTACACGTCAGGATCAGGAGCATGCGTATAATTGTCATCTAACTGGAACAGGTTTCAGTCATTACTGTCCTGTCTTAAAGATGTAACTGAAGGCAATCTGCAGGTGTCTAGGAAGATACTACAAATTCTTACCTATAGAGTCTTGTATGAATTGGAGAGTCATAACCTGGCTGGTTTGTGACAGGTATCCGAGGGGTGTTAAAAACAGTATGGGCACGGCAAATTTCAGTTCCTCTTTACTAATGTTTGGTATTTGTAAGTTAAAAATAGAATGGCTGTTTTAATTTAAAACATACATTAATTGAAACAGCTAGGAGAATGTAAAGTAGCAATTTCTGTTGCATCAAGCAGAGCTCTGACTATTGAAGCTCTCTTGGACACCACAGTTGCCTTCATAAATACAAACTCATCATACTGATGTGAAGCCCCATCCTCTTCATTGTAGCTTTGAATGGACCCACACGTGGGTGCTATGCCCAGATATGGAGGAGTGTGGGTAAAAGGAGTATGATGAAAGGAATGGTCTGTTTTACACCCTTGTATGCAACCTATTTAGCATTTCTTGATTTCTGTTCTTCACTGGTAGTATGCTGTGAGACTTCTGAAAACTATTGCTGTGGTACTGGGTTTATGGTTATGATAAAACACCCCAGTCTTAAGAGCTTTCTGAGAAGCTGCTGTTTGAAAATGGAATAGGTTTTTTTTAGTTATTTATTTTATTTTTTATTTTATCTGTCATTACCACACTTACAAATTCTGCTTTTCCTGTATTCCTAGTAGTTTCCTTTTTCATTTTGGAATGAAATTCTTTGGCCTTAGCTCAGCATCTCTTGGGTCTTGCTGATCTGGCTCCTCATCTTAATTACATCAACTCTAAACCCCATATATATTTCTGAAATGGCTCAGTCCTACTTTTTGGCATGCCAACTTTATTCCTGTTGTTTAATGATAGATTAATTTAGGCCAGAGATTTCTACTCAGACTTTCTGGTGGTAATCCAATCTAAGGGGCCCTGCAAGGTCTTGAGGTGTTCGTTGCAACTGTGATTGGAGGCATTTGGTCTGGTAAGGCTCTGTGCCGAGATGTATTGTACAAACAGATGTATGTGAAGCTGTTTGCATTGTTATATTAGCTTACTTATAGATATACTGCTCAGCGTTCTTAAAATGTCTCTTGTCAGGATTTTAACTTAATTATACAATTGAACTTTTTGATGTGAAGAGAACAAAAGAGAGAGTTAAAACTTCAAATATTGACCTTTAGAGAAAAGGAGTGAAAAAGAAATACAGAGCAGACTTTACCGGGGGGGTTGGGGGGGGGGGAGAGAGATAAGGTGGAACTGACGATTTTTAGAATTAATTTGTAGCTGTATGTCGCCAGTTTGAGACAGGACAGCATGAAGTTTTACGTGTTAAAGGCTTTGTCCACAGTGGTTAAGAGCATCCACAGAGTATCAGATCAAATGTCCAGATGGCACGGTGTCCTGTCTCTGGAAGTGACCAGTAGCCGACACATAGGAAGGAGTTTAAGCACCAGTAAGCTCATAGTTGTGCTTTCCTGATACAAACCGTCACTCTCCAGGAGTCTGCAGCTCAGGAGCTTGCTGAGTCAGGTACACGGACTTTGTGTCCGTACAACTTTTTTCTGTGAATTTGCCTAACTGCTTTTTGCATCTGTGTAAAATTTTGACCTGTCCTGTATAGTGAATTGTACGATTTACCTATGAGTTGTGTGGAAAAAGTATGTTCTTTTGTTGTTTGAATAGCCATCCTTCTGATTTCCTTCGACGATCTTTATGTTATGCACTGGAAAAAGCAGTAACAATTGTTACCTATTTACTGCATGCCACTCCTGATTTAATAGACCTGTATGATAGCCCTTTATAGTCATTTATTTTCCTGGTTTGAATAGTGTTAGTCTGTTGTTCATACAGAATCCAATCTCTCCATACATTTGAATCATCTTTTTTTTTCCTGTTCTCAGTGTGTTTTCAAGTAGCCTTATATGCATTTTGAGAGAAGAGGAACAAGAACTACACATAATAGAAATGAAAGCCCATACAATGGCGTAATGCTGGTTTCTGTTTTCCCCATCTCCCCCACCCCCTCAGAGCTGCGAATGGTGGCCAGCGTAATAATGACAGTTACCACTTGCTATAGTTAGGGCTGATGTGTTACTTTGAAAGAAGGCCTAGTGGGGGACATCATAACTGGTGATGGATAGAGGACCTGACGTGGACTCCCAGTACAATTCCTGCTTCTTTGTTCCATGTAATATTTGTCAAAACAGTGGCGATGAATGATGATACGTATTTATTTTTTTTCAGAGTGAAGGATGGCTGCATTCAACATGCATGCATGCAGATAAAAGACGTTGAACAGCTTCAAAAGCTATGTCAGTCAGTCTATCAAAATCACATTGGCAGACCTGGAGCGTTGTATGTACAGATGGGACCTGAAAGTGAGATCTGTTTGCTCATGGGAGAAAAGAGAGCTTGGTTTGACAAGATTACTGCGGAGAGCTGCGGGCTGGCTTGGCTGTGACTGCATCTTCACACGCCTTGCAAGAAGCTTGCCCTAAATCTCTTTTTTTTTTTTTTTTTTTTTTTTCTGCAAGCCATGTTTCCCTCTTGGAGGCGCGCAGCCTTTGTGCGCTGTGCCCTCTCTGGGGCGCCGGCCGCCTTTGCGGCCCTGGCCCTGCTCCTGGGGTCCCCCTGAGCTGCTCACCACGAGGGGGGTTCACGCAAGGGGTGAGCAGGCAGAAGAGCTGCTGTCACCATTGCACCTTTGCTCATGCTCTGAAGGGTCTGCAGGGAAGCTAATAAAGAAACAGAGGGTACTTTTCCATGTAGGGGAGTTAGGGAAGAAGAGCATGAAGCAGGCAGGGCGCAGGCTGTGAGTCCTGCTTGTTCCCCCAGAAGCAGCCCTCCCTGGGACCTGAATTCTGGCTGGATTTTGTGGTGAAGAGGTATGTGCCTGTGCTCAGGAAGCCCATCCTTTACACCTTGGAGAAATCTTTTTAAACTGTATCAAGCCTTGAAGCTAAACAAAGTTACTTATCTGTTGGCTAGAAGGTTGAGGGGTTTTTGTTACAGGGTTGGCAATCAGAGCAGCTGTCACTTACCAAGTTAATGGAAATAAGTGTGTTTGAAATGTTGGGAGATTCTTCTTTCTGGCATCTATAGCCTTTATGTATTTAGTTTTAGTATAATCAATTATCTTCATCTTATACTTTTGTCATGACAGATAAGATAGTCTTTATTTGGTTTAAAATGTGAGCATTTAAAAATGTGTTTATGTAGGCAGTATGCTCGATTTGTCTCTCTTGACCAGGTAATAGGTATGTATTATTTTGCTAAGCTTGCTCCAGAGTAGTACTGACATACTGAAGCATTGATCTGTTTTCTGGCAACTAGTTTTTGTGACTGCCTTTCTCAGAAAGGTCTCAGACGTGAGGGGAAGAATTCATGGGTCTTATTAGAGGTGTCCACCTTCCCAGCTCTGATCATGCTGCATACAGTGGCATAAGAACAACACACTGTGTTTCATGGTAAGGCTACTTCACTCTGATTTCAGCTAGCAGATCACTTAATTAAGTATTACTTGTCCACCTTGAAAATGGTAAACATTTTTTAAAGTTTTAGTGAGGAAGATATTAAATGTCTAATATGTGTATTGGTGAATGGAGTAAAATAAATATATGGAAATGATGCAACTTAATGAGCACGTTCCCTTGAGAAGATACTAAAATACAAAGAGTAGGTGAAGTACACAGGCACCTGCAAACTAGAACAAATGTACAAAGGAATAAAATTCCCGTAAGGCAACGATTTGTAAAGAATGGGAAAAAAGCTAGTACACAATAGTAGTTAAAGGGCTAAAATCTATAAATGAGTCATTGTATTGGGAGATGGAAAAAGAGAAATTTAGCAAGGGAATGCAGACATTAACATAAATGAAGTTCTTGTAGCCTTAATTATTACTTAAATTTTCTTTAAAATGTTGAAGGCACTTGTTTTCATTGTCCCTTAAGTCCTTGTAAAGTGTGATTTTTCTTTTTTATTTCTGAGTGGTGCCCAGTGACAGGACCAGCGGCAATAGGCACAAACTGAAACATGGGAGGTTCTGTCTGAACATCAGGAATCACTTTTTCACTGTGAGGGTGACCGAGCACTGACACAGGTTGCCCAGAGGGGTTGTGGAGTTTCCTTCCTTGGAAACGCTCAAAAGCCGCCTGGACGCTGTCCTGGGCAGCCGGCTCTAGGTGGCCCTGCTTGAGCAGGGGCTTGCACCAGGTGACCTCCAGAGGTCCCTTCCAACCTCAACCATTCTGTGATTCTGCAAGAAAGTCTTTTAATTATAAAAAGGAATATTTTATTTCCATTTGCATAATGTAAACAGCTCACCCAACATATAGTTGACACTTGTAAAAAGAAACATTCACCTTCAGATATTAAAATGAACTTTCCAACCAAATAAATGTTTAACACTGTAATGTTTCAGTGATAAGAGAGGACAAAAGGGAAGCGTCAGACTACAGCGTGAATTTGGGGCTCTGTCTCCTCTAGCTGAAAAATGGAGGTTTTGCATAACACTGTTGATTAAACCTATCTTGTTATGGAGGATAATAGTAAGAAACAATCTTGGTGGGGTCTTAGCAGCACTGAGTAGGTATTTGGAGTTCGTGACTCAATGGGATGCTTACTAATGTATTCTTGGATGAGAGCTACAGACTTTTGTCCAATAAATTATTTTTTTAAAGCAGAAGTGCAAAATTAATCAGAGATTAATTGCTATCCAAATTGGATTATTTGGCAGGGCTTCGTGTGTAAATCCATCGGCATCAGTGCTTGATCTAAAATGATGGCATTGATACTAAAATGTAAAGCACTGCCATTTTAAGATGACTCACCTTAGGAAGAAATACTATTTTAAAATCAGTCCTTCAGTCTGAGCTGCAGGCTGCAGAGAATGGTATTTGCTTTTGACAAGGGATATGAAAAAAAATTGGTTGAACGTTTACTGAGGGACAGAATCATTGCAGGCATGCAAAGTTAGACAAGGTAGAGCACTTTGGAGAGGACTGTAGAGGAAAAGCCTTCTTTCAAAGAGACAGAATAGGCTGTATGATCCAAGACAGATACAAGCTAATTGGCTGACCTTAACTGCATTTTCTATAAAGTTTGGCTTGAAAAGGAGAGAAGTAACTTTGAGTCGAAGGAAATTTCGTGTCTACTTTGAACTTCATTCTATGACTCGCATTTGTAATTATCAATGTAGCTTGAGCTGAATTATAATTTCTTTTTTAATGGCACAGTATTTTTTAATTTTAGTTCATGTTTTCACAGTGTTTTGAATGTGAAAACATGAAGTGCAAAGTGTTTTTATATCTTTGGAGTGCTAGTCTTAATTTATTTATTTACATGAATTTGTGCTCCAATTCCAGTCTCCCTGTGATTTCCCTTTATCTCCTACAGCTTGTGTTGCTTGGGATAGATGGCTTAGCTGAGAATAAAGCTGAATTTTTCATCATTTTTCTCAGATTACTTAATGACTCTTTGTGGTGCTGGTTTCCTTAACTGATGCATTCTTTTTTTTATTTTTTCCTTTTTCTGAGAGTATTCAAGTCTTCTAATTGTTTCCCAGTGTCTAAATCCAAATTTTCATATTTCTTTACTTTTTTCTGAATTGCCATAGGTATCCTTTTATTACTTTAAAAAAATAAAAAGGTACACCTAATATGAAATGCTACCTTAGTTCCCTGATACGTGACGCAGCAGTAATCAAATATATTGTATCTCATTCTCCATATCAGAGATTTACATAACACTTTAGTCTTCTCTGACTGTGAAGCTTAATAAAATTCAGACTGCATCTTTGCTTTGATACAGAAGTTACTGTTTTTCAAGATACTGGATTTTGCTTCTTATACTACCTCCCCATATCACTGTAACTGATGGATGCAAATCCATCTGCAATTCAGCTGACCGTCTGTCTGTCTTGCTGCATGCTGCAAGATAAATTTGATTTCTATGGAGCCACTTGAAATAATACTTCAATAAGAAAGTATGTTTAAGCTTATGAAAAGGAGATTGCTTTTGCTGTCTGAGAAACCAGGTTTTTACCTTTGTAGGTCTCTTTGAAAGAAAGAAAATACCATGGAAGCTGAAGTTGTTCTTAATATTTGAACAAATCAAGGGAAGAAAATTTAGCTTTCCATTGGATTAAGCAAGAATTTGCTTACTATTTAGTTGGCCTATTTGATTTCAGCATTTGTGGGAAAAGGTGCTGTCTACAGTTTTTAAATTGAAACCATCCAATTGTGGATTCTGTACTGTTCATAAATGGAAAAGATTCAGAAAGTTAACTTCAAATGAAACTGGTCAGTTGGGATTAGATTGCTTCAGTCAGTGGAAAAAGAAATGTTTCTGGGGAATCTAACATATGTTTACTTGGAAAAAAAAAATGGTGATAATAATAACGTCCTTTAGCAGAAGCTGTTAACAGCAGGAACTTCACTTAGGAAGTGTGGTAGCAAGCACCCTGTAGTTAAATGCTTTGACTTGACGGGGGGAGCATACAGGACTCTGTATCTGGCTGCTCTGCAATTGCAGCGGTGTTTGGGTGTGGTGAAAGAAAGGAGATGGAAGAACAGAGCAGAGGAAGAAAGGAGATCAAAGCAGAAGCTCTCACTATAATAGTAATGAGAAACAAAATATCCAGCAAGACCCCTTTTCACTTTGTCCTTCCTGCCATTTGATGGTGTTGAGAAGTAGTGTTTGCACCGGAGCAGGGAATGGCCTTTTTTTTCAGCAGATGTCTTCCAGGAATATCCAGTAGTGAGTAAATAGATCTACTCACGGCTAGGACTGGATGTTTCTTTTTATAGGCAGAATCTATTTTTGTTATGACCTATTTATAATGCTCTACTTTCTTTAGTACACTGGAGAAAAGTAGCTCGTTTTTCATCTGAGTTGTCTTCAGTAGTCACATTTCCATGGCTTTGGAAACCTCTTCTCAGTTGTTTAAAAAGTTAATTTTTTTTTT
>VYZW01020038.1:6458-18613 GCA_013401315.1 Balaeniceps rex
CCAAGTCCTCTTAAAGAAACCTCAAATCTAAAAAGTCAAAAACCAAAAAAAAAAAAAAAAAAGTGGCTAGTATAGATCTAGTATAACCAGAGTGCCACAGAGCAACAAATCCCAGACTTGTAAAACAGGGCCCTCTAAATCCTGCAGAGGCATCCCAGATTTTTTATATACTTCATTCAATGTACTATTTGCCATGAGGAAAAATATGTTGGTGAAACAGACTACTATTATATATCATAATGAAGACACAGAGACAATGAATAGGGCAGTGGGGGAACTACTTAACCACAAGAAAACAATTTTGCACAAGGCAAATAATTTGTTCCTGACATCTCATTCCTCTAGGGAGCCCTGCACAACAGCTTCAAATGAAATGCCTAGGAATAAAATTCATAACTGTTGGATATTAAAATGGCCATTAAAAACGCTTCACAGAACAAAGCTACAAAATAACATCTACAAACTTCTCAGCTAGTTCTGTTTGATTAAAATGGTGGTCCCTCAGAGAGCCTAAGGCCAGTTACAAATTTGGCAATCACCTCTGTAGAATATCTGACATACAAAAATAAGACTATATGACTGCACCTAGTGGACAAAAAAAAACATTTTCCAGAATAGCCTAATGTTCTCACAGCAACCGTCAAACATACATACAATTGAGTTTATCTGCATTATCCTTGGCTTGGGAGAACCTTCATGCATAAAATGGATTAAAGCCTTCCCTAAAATAAGACTCAGCAAATGAAGACTACTAGAACTATAAAAAGATCAAAAAATATCCACTGAAAAAATTAAAAGGCTTTTCATTTTACTGTACTCAGCTAAAATTTAAGTGTGATGCAATAAAATGGTAATTCATTGACCTTCCATCTACTACTACTATTTTTTTTTTTTTTTTTAAATTTTTTGTNTCCTTCCATCTACTACTACTATTTTTTTTTTTTTTTTTAAATCTTGTTAGCACAAGTCTTACCATTAATCTGAGTAATGTTTGTCAAATGTATAATCTGTATGCCGGATATGTTTCAACAGAATTTACAGAAGAGAAAGGTGTCATAGCATTCAACATAACTAATCAGAAGGTCAAAAATATAATTTAAAATAAATACAGTAATATGAAAATATGATTAAAACATGCTTTTTAGAAAGTTTAAGAATTATTTCTCTGCTCAGACTTCCTCCCAAAAGCATGTCAACAATCTCCCACCTACAGGAAAGGACTAGATACAAAAGTAATGTTACAGGAGAACTGCTGTCAAAACTAAAACAAAAACTCTAATTATATTTGATAAATGATCCAAATGTATTAAATTGTGGTTATTACACATCAGACAGTGAAACATCATTGAATTAATTTGGAGATATAACTATACATATAAGATCTGTGTGGTTTATTTCTCTTTTCTTTTTCCTTTTTTTATAGAAAAATTTTGTCACCAGCAGGAAGAGAAAATGCAGGAGGAGAAAAAAAATGTAGTCAATACAATAAAGTATATAATTATGTCAGGGTCCAAATGCCATTTTCTACCATTGTCTGTAGAAGGAATTAGTGTCTTCAGATAATACCTCAAGTAGGCAATCATCAGCAAGATGGTTCTACTCTGTTCAGCTCAGTTTTCCTGTCCATAACGTAAACATAGTAATTGTTATACCTGTCTCACAGACATACTATGAAGTTCCAACACTTTGTCAAAACCTTTGAAAAGTGCCTTGCACAAAAAGCCAGAGGTGTGTCATGCCACAAAGACAAAAAAGAATAAGTAGATGGGATAATGGAGTGTTGAATCAGGACAGCAGGCAAGCAGCTTGAGCCATTTCCGGAAAGACCATGGTTCCTTTAGGAGCAGGATTCTCTTCCAAAAATTCCCAAGGAAAGATGCAGAGTCCCATAATGACAGTTCTCCCATTGAAGCTTGTGAAGTATTTTCAAGACTTCTGATAGAGACATTAAAGAACTGCTATTATACTTTACAATAGTAGGTTGGAAGCAAAAATGCAATATGGTGTGCAGCATGTTAAGAGCAGATATCCTCCAGACCAATTTCTGCTAGTATTATTATTATACACGTTATGTAAAAATCTGATCATTACCCCTAGAAAGTGAAATGTACCCCTACTCATGTAGCCTGTGAAAAGTTTCCCATATTTTAAAGCTTGAAGCACAAGTTCAGCTGAGCCATAAAAACACACAAATGGCAGTTTCAAATAATTCTTTTATCAGGGCCTTTCAAAATGAAACCTTTTCTTGACTTGGTTTGTTCTAAAAAGTGAATTTGGGAAAAGTTTGAACAAAAATTTTATGACCATTTTTGGTAATGTAAAGATAGAGAGGTTCCATTTTTTAAAGGGGGAAGGAGAAAGAAACATTCTACAGATTTTTTCCACACAACAAACCCAATTTGTTGGAACACCAGACTGTGACATGTAAATAATACTAAATGATCAAATAACATATAACATATAAGCTACAAGATTCTGAGCACAGACTGACAAGTCTACCTTGTAAAAATAAAATAGATTTATTAAAAAAGTATTTTAGAGTCTGGTCAGATTACCACAAGTAAACAATCTGAAGTTGTTTAAAACCTCATTCATCCCTGAGTTGGAAATTACTATTCCTTAGCAAATATATCATAACCAAAAGAAAGAGGAATGTCACCAGTTCACAGCAGTGATGAGCAAAATGAGTTGGCTGAAATGACCCCTGCAAATGAAGCCACAATACAATGATACATTTTAGCCAAGCCTTTTCAGCATAAGAAGAAAGTTTTTCTATTTTCCTGATCATCCCTCTAACCTTCCTCTGCACCTCTCCTATCCTGAATTAATCTTTTTTGAACCTGTGTGACCAGAAACATAAACTGCATTTCAGATGAGATCTCACAGAGTACGTTAAAATATTCCTCATCTGTTACAGAAATCTCTCTCCTGATACATCCTAGGATCAGATTTTCCACAGCCACATTTTATTGGTGACTAACAGCAATCTTCCGACTAACAGACTATTACTACTTTTACCTCAACCTTTACATTATAGAAGTTCTAGTTTTTCGTCCTCAGGGGCATAACCCTGCATTTTGTACTACCATATCTCATCCATTTTTCTCACTCCAGAATTCAAGATCATCCAAATCTCCACAGCATCACTAGTGACTCCAATCTGTGCATCTCCATGAAATCTTATGAGGGTGCTTCCAAAGTTCGGCAAGCTATGCAATGAAAATATGAAATAAGCCTCATCACAATATCAGGTCTTGAGATGCTTCAACAATAATTTCCCCCAACCTGGTCTTTCTTCTTCCACACTATCTACACTGTTTCTCTATTAGCCAATATTTATCAATTCTACCATTCTTGGACTGACGTCAGTCTTCTCCCACGTTAATTACCTGAACACAATACAGCACAAAAAGCCTTAGTAAGATTCAACTAGATTATACATAATGTATTTTCTTTGTCTAGAAGATTAGTCCTCTTATCAAAGAAAGATACTGCCTTAGTCTAATTTAACAGATTTCATAACCAAAATGGATGCACAGTGGCTCTCTAAAAATGGCTACATGAAAAGGTTTTTTTCATACCAGAGAAATAATATTTTATAATTCAAAGGGGGATACTCAGAATAATGTATGTTTTTACTTTAGATACAAATGGATTTTTACTATTTGTTTCAAGCTTGCTATCCAATCTGGGAATGGAAGTGGTAACATTCTATTCTAAATCCTATGCTAGCAATGAAGTTGCAAACGTTGAGTAACTATTTTGTTCCATACAAAATATCACCAGCATTCCCACTTTTTGAATAGAATATGTTCAAAAGACCTTTATTGAAAGTTTCTGTACTTGAACATATGTCTTTGAAATACTTCTAGGATTGAATCTTCTAGGATTTTATAGAACAGAATAGAATAATTAAGATTGGAAGAGACCTCTAAGATTATCTAGTCCAACCGTCAACCCAACACCACCATGCCTACTAAACCATGTCCCCAAGTGCCACATCTACACATTTTTTGAACACGTCCAGGGATGGTGACTCCACCACCTCTCTGGGCAGCCTGTTCCAATGCTTGACCACTCTTTCAACAATTTTAACCCTTTCAACTGAGGTTATCCTTAAATACGAAGATATAAATGACTGTAGAAAGGATTTTGCTAATATGCCATAGAAAACGTGCAAGAAACATTTTTTTTTTCTAAATGTTTACTGTTTAATCATTCTTAATATTTTTTAGTGTATATAGTATATATATTTAGTGTATATTCTTTTTAGTCTATATATTTAGTGCATATATAGAGATGTATATGCATATTCATGTATAAACAAATATTACTGCTAAAAAAATCAGGGTATAGATAATTTAACACAGAAGTAGAGGCTACATGAAAGCAGATTTACTAGTCATGGAAATGAAACCTGAGTACAAAAATTCATTCCCCAATCTCTGACAGTTGACATTAACATGGAGCCTTTATAAATCTGCCTTTTAAGAAAATGCTAAAAATAAATAAATAAATAAAGTAAGTATCATTCCTCATCTGTTTTTCTTTTCCTGGAAAGCATTCTGAAAGTAATCTTTTTTCCAGACATAGATTATTCTGCACATGGGTGAAATTCTGCTCCTTTTTCCAATCTCCTCAGAAGATTGGGAAAATAAAGATATATTTCAAGAAACAGGACAATGCCAGCACAAAAAAGGAATCTTAATGTAAAGTTTATCATAGATTAACTACATAGGATCCTGCACTATGCAAATTTAATTATATTTATCAGCACACATGAGTATCACAATAGCATCTCAAGGAGAAAAAAAAAAAAAACACACCACCACCCAAAACAAACAAAAAAAAACCCACCCCAAGCCCCCAGAACCCCCCCACCTTTCCAACCCAGTAAGTTCAAAAGGACATGTTAAAGAACTGCTAATATTTCTCTCTGTAGCTGTCAAGCTGTCTTAAACAATACGTAGTGGCTTTCCCTATATAATCCCATGTAGTGACACAGCTTTCACACAGTTCAACTAAATAGCAAAATGCATAAGCACTTTGGAGCTTAAAACAATGCTTCACAGAACTCAATTTCCAAGTAGTCCTTCAGTAAGAAAGTTTAAAAAAAAAAAAAGTGAAGAGCTAGTAGTTAGGGAATAAAACCAACCACATACAATTTAATTTAATTAATTTATTAAATATAGATCTACCTTAAGATTGCATTACAAAAGCATATCTGTGGATACATAGGTGTATTAGCCTCTTTGATTTCCATCTCACTTTACAAAAAACGTGGTGTTTTTTTAGGCCTATCATTCCTGAAAATTAAATTTAGGACATGAAAGTCAGCCTTTGTTCTTCCTGCATATATTATACCCCTAGTAATACCTCTGCAGTCTGCCTGTAAACTTGTGCAGATGCAATTAAGTGCCTCTGTAACTGAAACTTTCTAAACCCTTCTATTATTTATGCAAGAAGAAATATAACCCTCTTCCCTTATTCATCTCTGTACTGGATTGCAAGACCTAACAGAGGAATAAAGAAAATTAAAACTTTATTTGCTGAATGACGTATATAGATGTGATCTTTAATGTTAACAAAGAACAAACCTGAGGAGCACAAGATGTCTTTTCATAGTAATAAAATAAAATAGTCCCCATAATTTCTTGTGATTTTTTCACACGTATGTACAAACTTTTAAATACATGTATATATAAATATTTAAGTTTTTGCCTTTAATAGGCATTCAGCCACTGAAGTTGTACCATTAAGTTGCTGCCCTGCGGAGAAGGACTTAGGGGTACTGCTGGATGAAAAGCTGGACATGAGCCAACAGTGTGTGCTTGCAGCCCAGAAGGCCAACCGTATCCTGGGCTGCGTCAAAAGAAGCGTGGCCAGTAGGTCGAGGGAGGTGATTCTGCCCCTCTACTCAGCTCTGGTGAGACCCCACCTGGAGTACTGCATCCAGCTCTGGAGCCCTCAGCACAAGAAGGACATGGAGCTGTTGGAGCGGGTCCAGAAGAGGACCACAAAAATGATCCGAGGGCTGGACCACCTCTCCTACGAGGACAGGCTGAGAGAGTTGGGGCTGTTCAGCCTGGAGAAGAGAAGGCTGCGGGGAGACCTTATTGTGGCCTTTCAGTACTTAAAGGGGGCCTATAGGAAAGATGGGGACAGTCTTTTTAGCAAGGCCTGTAGTGACAGGACAAGGGGTAATGGTTTTAAACTAAAGGAGGGTAGATTTAGGCTAGCTATAAGGAAACAATTTTTTGCAATGAGGGTGGTGAAGAACTGGAACAGGTTGGCCAGAGAGGTAGTGGAGGCCCCATCCCTGGAAACATTCAAGGTCAGGTTGGATGGGGCTCTGAGCAACCTGATCTAGTTGATGATGTCCCTGCTCACTGCAGGGGGGTTGGACTAGATGACCTCTAAAGGTCCCTTCCAACCCATAGCATTCTATGATTCTATGATTCTAAGTTATGCCCTTAACTGGCTATTTTTCCATTTTGAACATCTTAATTCCAAGAATCTGTCTAAAGACTTAAACTGGCATCATTACCCTAGGAACACGTAAGAGTAAATGAATCTAAGGAATAATAAAAGTTTTTGACCTCAATGTAGGCATCCTGTATTAAAAACACTTAAAGGTGTACAAGAGATTGACTTCAGGTAATCTCATTCTTTAATGTAATCTATTGCTTGGCATAACAATAAGGGTTCTCCTTCAGCACAACTGTTGGTTATAATCAATGACAGTAAACCATGCAAGTTTTACATGTATGAATATTTTTCCTGTGAATTAGATAACTTGAAGCATCCAAGGAATACAAAGCACTTAACTGGCCTCAAGGTCACGTGCTATATAAATCATTAAAGCCACTGAAAAACAGAAACCTTTGAAACAAAGACAGGATCATGAGTTTGCAAGCAGTACAGTCCTACAAAAAGGAAATTCAGACGGCAAATGGGCATCAGATATCAAAACTCAATATACAGAACACAGCCTTTAACAGTAGCAGTCTTTCCCTGGTCAAGTTTTCAACATGGGTTGCAATCCTCAACACTGGTCTAAAATTTTCTCCTCTTATTTAGAAATAAATTTATTTTTATGTAACTTCAGGATTTCTCTTTCAACCATGTCACTGGTTCAGAGAACAAGTGAGACAACTGTATATCACATAAGAAGTTCTAGCCTTTCTTTCAGCTTTTAACAGCAGATGCCTGATTATGCCACTCTAACAAATATCTTCGAACTGTTTAACTTACTAACACAGTTAAAAGGAAAAAAACCAAAATCCTAAATATGTAATTCATAAAGCAGCATATTTTCCTTAATTAATTTTCTCAAAGTTTACAATATCTGTACTAATTCTCTGTAACTAGATATGTTCTGGATCCATTCTCAGAGAATCTGTGTAGAATAAACATTTGAAACATCTTAAAGACTAACTAAAACCATCTTTCTACTACACTGCAAGGCAAATGATTTTTGGATGTTTTGCATTTTTATGCTAAATAGTGCAGCTGCAATTGATAAAAAGCAATCAAGCTAATTTAAGTCAATCATGTCCAGGAGGTTCTCATCACTTCTATAAAAATGCTCTCACACTCACTTTAAGGCTTTACCACAGCAAGTAGCTTTCTTCCCCCCCTCCAAATTTTGGTACCTTAAAGTTCCATCTGCATCTTATGCAACAAAGAAAAGGAAATATAATTCTTATGGAATAAGAATCTTTACAGTTTTACACTACAAACCAAACTTGTATGTCTCATTTGAATAAAAACTTAAGTTGATAGTACCACTTGAGCACAAATACAATTTATCACAATACAGCAACACTGTACCTTTAGTGTACGTTGAAGCATCAGGTCAAAGGCAAAGTAAACTTCTAGCACTAAAAATACACAACTGTTACCCTCTAATGCATAATCTGGATTACATTATATTACATCATAACATATGTTTCAAATTTATGATTTTGATTTATCAATATGGCACATCACAGCTGCCATCCTGAGTTCCCTCTCAGCTGCTGCATTTGACATTTGAAATGATGTTTGTTTATATTTTAAAATTTTGCATTAACTATTGCCACTACATTTTAGACCTATAAGACTATTATAGCCGTGCAAGAACTCTTTTCTAGATGGGGAAAATCCAACATAATGGATCTGAATTCTGATTCTTACCCATGTGGCCAACCCCCATTTGCATGTGACTGCTGACACTTTTCAGCCAGCTCAAAAATAATGAAATAAATGAAGAGAGGCCCTGAACTTCAAAGTATGCCATGCCTTTATTCCTATTCTCTCTGAGAATATGGGGTTCAGAGAACCCCATAACCATGCCCTGGATCTCTTTCTTCTTCATGAAGAGGTGAAGCCAGGTGACAGCAGGTGCTATCAGATTGACTGAAATTGCTGTCATGGCTTCTTTTCCTGTTCTCTTTGAAGAGATGCTCATCAAAACCATTTGCTCACTGTTCCCACAGAAGCAAATAGAGAAAATACAAAAACGAAGAAAACTCATCTACCAGTAATCCTGCAACTGACCAAGGCAAGGTTTGAAAAACATACCCTGGTCTTCAAATCATAAAAACTGCATCTGTCTCAATGGAGGAAAATAAGATATAATCACTGAAGTAATTTCCCTAATGATTTTTGGTCTATGGTTGACACTGCTTTATGTTGGATAGGAAAGGTTCTCTTTTTATTGACAGACTACTACGTATTTTTTTTAAATACACTGAATTGTTAAATAACACATCAAATAACAATATAAGTTTTTCATCAAACTGTTTATCTTAGAACTGTAAGTGGATAATAATTCTTGGACTTATGTATGACTAATAATAATTATTGGAATTAATAACACCTTGCAACTCTGAACTCATGTTCTAGAAATGCTTCTTTTGGTTATGCATCAAAACACAAAATTCTTCACAACAATAGCTAAACCAGCACAAAACAAAGCCAACTAACTGGAGGAACAGGCAGCACCTACCTTGGGGGTGTGGAGCCTGTCTCTGGAAATTGTGAGATCATACTCGGAGCTCTGTGCCCAGTTTGGACTTGCCCAGTAGAAGACAGATATTGAAATACTGGCATGAGTCCAGCTGAGGCCCCACCTGGATGGGCATGGGACTGGGGAAAAAAAAGTACCAGGAGAGGCTGAACCCCAGGTTTGTGCACCCTGAAGAAAAAGCTACAGGGAGATCTTACTGCTGCCTTCAATTAGTGGGAGGGTGTGAGAAGACAGAGCCTAACTCTTCTCAAGGGTGCCCTGGGAAATGAGGAGACACAACTGGAACATGGAAATTCCACCTTCACATAGAAAAAACATGGTTTTTTACCACAAGTTTGGTCAGCTACTGGAACAGGTGCCTAGAGAGGTTATGGAATCTCCATCCCTGAGATATCCAAAATTTGACTGGACGCAGCCCTGAGCAACCTACCCTAATTAAGACCTGCTTTGAGCAGGAGCTTGGGCTTGATGACACCTACAGCCCCCTCCCAAATTACATGATTCTATGATTCATCTGAACTCAAGCCTCAATCTGTCAGTCTCATATACCTCCTGCACTAAAAGCACAGACAACAGACGCGCTTGCAGTAAGCCTGGCACCGCAACACACCACATTAGGAAGTACCCACTGGAACAGGAAGCACCTGCAGACCAACCCTCCCTGAGGATTTCCCCAAAGTCACAGAGATGGGCATGCAGCAGCTGGGCTGCATGAGCTGAGTGTGAAATGCACTGCATAAGAGAAAGTTAGAAGGTCCCAAAATTCCAGCTATCCTGTGATTTTGTTCTTGAGGTAAGTGGTGAGAATTTATTATGTAACTGTGCTTTAACCATCCTTTCCACAATGCAGTTGAACAAAGATGATCTTTCAAGGTTTCCACTTGCCTAAAAACCATTAGAACCACTACACACATGAGGTATTTAAAGAGAGTTTACCAGTAACTGCAAAAGAGAAATACTCTAACAAAAATGCTCAAAAATTATCTAACACAGCATAAGCAAAGGAGAACATCATTTCAAATCAAACTATCAGCAACCCATCAAAAAGACAGCTTTTCTTAGGGACAATCCACCCAGAAAAATGTCAAAAGTTTAAATAAAATACAAGGCAGAGTTTACTTATAGGTACATCCAGAATACTACTTTTGTTTTCACAGAATTGTGTGCTATGTTCAGTGATAGTAAAACCAACAAGAAAAATTACTATATTCCCAGTTGATATCCCCAGAAATTCTAGTTAATTAAAAAAACGACCAATGACAGCATATGTTGAGAGTGTGCTGAAAACATGCTTAAAGCATCAGACATTTTGAGAAGTAGGCATCCAATCTGAAAGCTAGTGAAATTCATAAATCATAGACCTGTACACAGGGAAAATCAGGCTAATCTTGTCCTTTATCATGGCATCCTGCTACATTCAAAGTCATATTTAGCCAATACTATTCATGTGCTTTGTTAGCTAGCTATACTACTTTCCTTTTTGTTAATATATTTTATTTTAATTTCTAATATTTCAATTTCTAATATTTTCATGAAAGAATTGATGGAATAATAGAATGATAGAGTAATTATAATCTGCAGAGTAATTATAATCTGCTTTTTTAATAACTACAGATTATATCATGCCTCTGAACAGAAATAAAGACCAGTCTCTTGCCTTCACATCGTTATTATAATAAGGCAAAGTATATTTTAAAGATGAGTTAGCTTGCAAATGGAATTACTCTAGCTAAAATGAAAGAGAGGCTGAAAACAAGTAGTACATTGGCAAAAATTAGAATATACACTTACACAAGATTTTAGGGCTAGATGGTGTGTTTAGCAAGAAAAGCCCAAGAAATGGTAGTGCTTGATAAACAGAACACAGTCACAATCTTGGATAGCAACGCTAATACTTAGGACCTCACCAGCATCAACAGTAAATGCTTATGTGCAACCCTGTTAGTGGTAATTGCCTCACTGAGGAAGGCTATCAGGTTGGTCAGACATTATTTCCCCTTCATAAATCCATGGTGGCTACTCCCAATCACCTTCTTGTCTGTCACATGTTTGGAAATGGCTTCCAGGATTATTCCTTCTTTGTTATGACCTTCCCAGGGATTGATGTGAGGCTTACCAGTTCCCTGGATCCTCCTTCTTGCTTTTCTTAAAGATAAGAGTGACATTTGCTTTCTTCCAGTCCTCAGAAACCTCCCCCAACCACTATAACCTTTCAAAGATAATTGACACTATGCCATCAACACCTGTAGGTACATTCCAGCGGGCCACTGTGTGTGTCCAGTTTGTTTAAATATTCCCTGACATGATCCTCCTCCAGTGAGGGTAAGTTTACCTGGCCCTGGACTTTTGCACTGGTTTCAGAGACCTGAGATTGCTGAAGGCTAGTCTTACCAGTAAAGATCAAGGTGAAGAAGGCATTCAGTACCTTGGCTTTCTCCATGTCCTTCAGGACCAGGTCTCCACTCCCATTCATCCGTGAGCCCAGATTTTCCCTAGTCTTTTGCTGTTGATGTGCCTGTAGAAACCGTTCTTGTTGCCCTTCACATCTCTTGCTATATTCAAGTCCAGATGGGCTTTGCCTTTCTTAACCCTACACCTGCATGCTCAGATGGGGTCTCCCTATATCCTCCCAGGTGACTTGTGCCCACTCCCACCCCCTGTATCATTCCTTTTTATTTAGCTTCATAATTAGGAGAAGGAATGAGAGATGATTTCAGTTATACAAAAGTGATCATTTATAAAAATGCATTGTACTAAAACTTCCTCATATATTTTAAAAACTCCTGAAAGCATTCTTTGTCCAGGAAAAACATACATCATTCAAGCTTAACCTCTCGCTAGGTATGTGACAGACTGCTTCAAAATTTATGACAGAAAATGACACAAAGTAGACTAGCCCACCGCCAGACTGCTAGTACACAGAATCATGCTGGAAGAGAAAAAGATAAGAGGGGCAACTGGCACTTCAGTGCAGATAGGCCTGAACTTTCGCATGGCTCACAAACCAATGCAGCTGCAGGGCTGAGCAACAACCATGAGTCACCAATGTATGAGTCTAGGTCAAGTCTGGCACAGATTTCCTGCCTGATTTCAACTTAGTTTATTTGGTCCAATAGCAATTTTCCTAGAGACGGAGGGAGGG
>VYZW01020041.1:16747-31552 GCA_013401315.1 Balaeniceps rex
GGCGGCGGGGAGCCGCGGGGCCCTGCCGCCCCCCAGCCCGGCGGTGTCCGTGCCCCCGCCGCCTTGCCCCGGCCCCCGAGTCGGAGGGGGCGGGTCTCCCCTCAGGGTGGGGGTCACCGGCCTCCCCCGAGGGCCCCCGGGAAGGAGGGTCACCGCGGGGAGCCTCGGGGCCGCAGGAGTCTGCGGGGTGCGGGCTGGCCCCGGGGCTGCGGGTGTGCGCCGGGGTGTGAAGGCGGGGCCCGGCCGCGCTGCGGAGGCGGCCTTTGAGCGCGCTCGACGCCGGCCTGGTCAGGACGGCCCCTGCATCCTCGGGGAAGATCATCTCGTCTCGTCCCGGGGACGCACCCAGGGGGCCTGCGGGGCGTGCGTCACCCGGGCTTCTCCTAGCAGCTCAGCTGTGACCGTGCTCTCCCGCGCCATGGAGCTGGGGCCTGGCCGGTGCTGCGGCGGGTGCCGCGACGGGTGGGCAGTGGGGATGGTGGGGGCAGCAGGAGAGTGCTGCCTCTGCAATGTCCCCCTGTTCACTGGGCGTCCTGCTGCATCCAGGTGAGCTGTAAGTCAGGCCAGATGCTCGTTTACGGTGACCCAGGAGAAGCCAGCAATATTTTTTTTTGTGTTGTCAAGTGAAGTATAAACACAAGCTTCTCATGTGAGGTAGGTCTAGCAGATAGCTAGCATCCTTAAACAGATGGCTGAAGTGTCACCTCATGGACATGGTCAGGTAGACCTATGTACTGTTCACAGAGCAGACAGGCAAGGGCTGGGTTTAGGTTGGGTGGGTTGTGTATCAGTAGCAAAGTGCTTGCAGTACACGGAGCTGAGCACAGACTGGCCACCTTCAGTCTTCACCCAGTCAGGAGGAATTTATGGCCTGTAAATTCCTTCTTGCTGGACTAGATGGAGACCTGTCCCAGGGGTTCGGAGCTTAAATCTAGTTTGGTGTATAGACACAGCCCTAGACAAAATATGCCAGCTCTGCTAAAAGCCTTGTCACTCCCCTGATGCAGGGTTCCCTGTTTGCAGTGTGCACATCATTTCCTCACCAGCTTCTTCAGAAAGGGATATTAGTTGTCCAAAATGCTGAACACTGCCCTCTGCTATGCAAATGCGACTCATGCATCCCTGAGCTGCTGCTACAGCTGCCGCTCACCCAGGTGCCTGCCATGCTGAATTTGGGGACACACAACCCAAGCATTCGATGTGTGTATGGGTCCTGAGCGCCCCGTTTCTGCCTGTGGCCGACGCCAGGTCTCTGGCTGCAGATTCCCAGAGACCGTGAGGACCTGCAACTCCCCCTGGGTGCAGCCTGCACTTCTCCAAATGTGACTGTGCATGTCTCCGTGCCTCCCGTCTAACATCTGCAAAATGGAAAAATTAATGCTGAGCCTCCTCGTGGGAGTCTAGGCGGCTTGCTTCATTTTTATGTAACTTATTACGAGAACTCTGAATAAAAGGCAAAATTAAAATCTCATTTTATTTTTTTCTTTATCTGGTTCCGAATAGGCTGTTTTAGAGCAATCTAATCAGGCGCCTGGTTTGCAGCCCCCCGGTGCATTGTCTGTTGTTGGTGTCAACAGCAAGTGAAGGGAATTCAGCGTTTTAGCATCTGAATGGAAACGTATGCTCCAGTCCTCATAAAGCCACATTCATACACTAGCCTGATTAATAACTTTTTTGGCATTCCGTGGTGCTCAGTCCAGGGAAAATTACTGAGTAGATATTTACTATATTGTCAAACTTATTTTGAACTCTTCATGTGGGCCTCTCACCACCTCTCTGTGCAGTTATGCAATCTTGAAAACCACAAATTAAAGCCTCTAAACAGACGCAATAACAAATTGTGGTAGCTCTGAAGAAACCCCCAGGAAAAAAAATTGATCTCTCAAAGTGACCTCTTCAAACTATGCTGACAGACAAAAGCCTGAGTAAACAGATGGGTTTGCAACCCTGAATATCAACAAACTTTGCTCTACTAGATCAGTGAGAGATATTCCGAGGTAAAAAAAGTATTTATGTAGCATATTTGTAGCTGGATAGGGACTTTGGAAATGACTTTTTCTCCATTCCCTGGAAACAACTTTGCTTTATTTTTATAGCTTGAAGGAAACTTTTGAATTGGGGTTTCCTATTCAGCTGTGGATAGAGCAGAGAATCGAAGCATTCTGCTACAGTGGCCCACCGCGACACTTTCCTACCATAGGAAAATCCAAGTATAACCTGAGGCCGCTGTTTCATAGCGAAACGGTGGCTCTGCATGGCTCTACAAGCCACGCACCGATGCGTTCAGTCCAAGTACAGCGCTCGTGTATTTATACAAAACTCCGTGGGAAAGGGTGGAATTTCTTCTGCAGCCCTTTGGTTCTCAGGAGGTTTGAAGTGACATGTCACTGCTGTTCTCACTTCTGTGTTAATACTGGATGGTTTTCAAAATCGCATGTTTTCAGTCCGGTAAACCCTCTCTCTACTTCACAAGGGCCGTACCTCCCAGTCAGATCTTGGATTATTTTTAGGTATGTGAAGGTAGTCGGTCTTTCTAGGAATCTATATTGCTGCTACAGATAGTGTGGGAACTTATGTCTTCCTGCACACTGAGGATTTCATAGAATATATCCTAAAAGACGGGATTTACAGTGGCACATCTGGTTATGGGTGGTTTTTACTCTTCTGCATGTGGTCTGTGGTTCAGCAGTCACTCACTTAAATATATATGTTTGTGTGTGTGTCCCCACATGAGTGCACATACAGGGTTCACATTATTTCCTTTTCTGAGAACTTGCAGTTGTAGTTTTTCTTCATTTGATAAATGTAATTTATAACTCTTTTAAAGTTCTTTTCATAAACAGGAGCTACAAAATAAATTCAGCAACTTATAAAAACAAAACCTCAAAAAGCTGAAATTAAAAACATCAGGTCTGCTTTGATGTAGAGGATGTGTTGAAATGGTATATTTACATGTTTATTTTCTATTTTATGATTTCCTGCGCAAAGGCACGCAATACTTTCTGAAAGGAAACTACATGTGTTTTGGAAGAGTTCCACCTCTCATGTCATCTAAGCTACATGTTGTTAATGTGTTAGAACAGAACTTTATGTGAAGGAAATGAAAAAACTTTGCTGAAGCTTGGATCTGGCCCTGAAATAAGAGCTGGACAATTTCTTCTCGTGTAAGCGGCTACCCAGTGACTACAGAGAGGTGCAGCAGTGCAGTGGGAAATTACTCACCTGTCTGGTATCTGTAAGAAGTGGGTAAATGTTATATTGCTGAAATCGGAGGTGGATAAACTCTATTTGCAGTTGTTTGCTCTTAGTGACACCTCTGGAAAAAAGTAACTGTAAGCTGGAATCTGTGCATGGGTCTGGCTGTCTCTGGACCGACATCCCTCTTAATCTTTCACCACTTTTAGATGACACCTGTTTTCTTTTCCTCCCTCCTGTTTGCTTTGTTGTTTTTTTTTTTTAATATATATATGACTCAGAAAAAAACATGCAAAGTCAAGCAGCTAGCCAATGCTTTGAGTAGCTTTGAGAATTGAAAGAAAAAAAAGTGCCACACCACGGACTGGTCTATAAAATCACGAGTGGAGCCATGGACTTTGACCCTCCTACCCCACCCTGGCATTTTCACCTTCGAATACATGACAACTATGTCATATATGACAAAGAGGTTCCCTGCACTGAAGCTTTTTAAAATTCTTTTTTCCCCACTTCTTGCTGACTCTGGGTTGAACTGGGAAGGAATTGTTTAATTTGGAGGGAGGACTGATTCCACAGCTACAGGTCTGTTAGTGCAACACTCAGGTCTCATCCTGAGTAAGCAGAAACCAACATTTTCTTGAGTCGGTGAGCCACCTACCAAAGCTTTGCAGCGTGACCAAGTGGACAGTTCCCCTGATGTGTTAATGGGTTTCTGCACCTGCCTCCACACTGCTGCTCACTGGTGCCCCTGATGTGCTAGCAGCCTGTCAGGCTGTGGTAGAAACTAGATAACCAAAAGGTTCTGGATTAAAGAATTCTGGTTTTAAACCCAGATGATTTTGGTGACTGGGTTTGCTTCAGGACCCCTAAAATAGTGTGTAATAGCACAACTTACGGTGCAACTTGATGAATGCCAGAAGGTGCAGTGTTCCACCTCGTGACTCTTTCCTCACTTTGGCTTTCGCTGTGTCTTGCGTGATCCTGTGGTGACCTGCGGTCACCTGGTTCGGGGACTAAGGGGGCAGAAAAGCGTGGCTTTAGAAAAATGAGTTATTTCCTGACAGGTTAGTTCCCTATACTGGCTTATGACAAAAGGAAATGATCACACGTGCGATGCAGAGAAGGCACAAGAGAAATGGCCCCAGCGAGCGGCCAAGGCAGGGGTGGCAGGACCATCCCATCAGACTGCCTTAGCAGTATTATCAAACTGCCCCTGGGGGGGACTGCATAGCGAGAATGTGTTAAGAGCAGAAATTTCCCGAACAAGCTTCACTGCAAGGAAAACGTAGATAGTCTTACCCTTTTGTGTAGTGGAGGAATATAGGAGATGTACAGCAGATAACGATGGCTGTCACAAGGTCCTGCTGGGCAATGGAGCTGAACGGGGCACGCAGCCGGCTTCTGGGGTGAGCCAGCAATGTCAACTTCATCAGCAGCTGCTAACACACTTCCTCCAGCAGTAGGAAATCAGATTATCCAGAAACCCCCGTGCCAAGCGCATCTCTGCTAGCCATCAAGCAAACTGCTCAAAAGCTGCTGTGGCTCAAGAGCTCAGGCTGGACGCCCTGGTAGTACGGTATAATTACAGTCATCTGAATGGTTCGCTCTGCAGCAAAGACAACAGTGTAGTCCAGAAGTGGAACCCCACAGAGTTATACTTAAGTGGGAACTTTATACACATTGAATACAGATGAAGTCCTTGCAGAAAGTGAAAATACTTCTTCCATTGTTTTTGTTCATACTGGTTTCAGGTGTGATGCAGAGGAGGATGAGGAGATGCAATTTGCTTGAATCTAAATCTCCTCTAAGAAGATTGTAACAAAATTCACCACGCGCAGTGTTTTATAACAGAGTAAGTTTCAGCATATGACAGCAAATTTCAATACACTAACACTGTTCAGAAAGATGAGAACAGCAGGCTGATAACTAAGGTTAGTTTTTCATCTTTTAAATGGCAGCACACCAAGAGTATTTTCTCAAAATGTTAAGAGGATACTTTTGAGTTGGCGGACTCAAGGCTTTGTTTGGGTAAAGGAAACACCACTCCTTTGAGCTCCCTTGCCTTGGGGAAGTCTCGCTGCTGCCTGGCAGTCTTTGTTACAGGCTCGTTCTCAGAGCCCCAAGGTTTGTCTGGTGAAAGCTGTGAGCGATCAGCAGCAAAATTCCCGGCGCCTTCCTTGTGATCAGGATTTTGCCCGAGCCACGTAGCATGATAAAAGACAAAAGGAGGGCTGAAGACTCGGGGTGTGATTTCCGTCATCTCACTTTCCTTAGCAAGTGCAGTAAAATATAAAGAATTTTAAAATAATATCATTTAATAATTTTCAGGTGATTGCATGTGCCCTGCCTGAACACACGTTTGAATTTTCAATCTGTAACAGACTCAGAGGGGAAGGCAGGAAAAATAGCATTTAAAGAAACATTTATTCAAGAAAAATCTTTAGGGATCATGTCTAGGATAATCTTTTTCAGGGTGACCCTCATTTTCTGCAATATAATGGTTTTACCTAGCAGTGGTTTAACGGTTTTGAATAAGCTGTAGAGCGGAGGAACAAATACTTTAGCAAGAATGGAGGAGTTTACTCAGAAAGGCAGGAGTATCAGCCCACTTTTGAATAGAGAATGGAGATGATTAATCTACTGACCTTTTATCCCCAAAATCACTAATATTACATACATAACGTGGTCTGGTTTTGTGTAAATGATCGCTTTAAGCATGACAGACCTGTTTGAAGCGAGTGGCATGCCAAACAGGAGGCTATAAGGCACCATCACTGTGCACTGAGGTTCTCATCAAATACCTCACTTGCTTCAAGCCTTTCCTTTGAACATAAATGTTTGTGAAGTTTTCCAGTGATTTTTTTTTTCCTGGCATTTGTACCATGACTCTCATTATTTTTAGCCATGTAAAATGGCATTATGCAATTGCTGAAATGTGTTTCTTTCAGCTCATGATGATTTATAAGTCTTAATTTCCAGGATACTCCCTTGAAGTTACCTTCTCTTTGTGACCTCAGGATTTCTCTTCCCAGACCTTTGGTATTTATTTTTACTATTTCTGTGGTCAGGGTTTGGCAATGTTGTTTTGGATTAATGACTAAACATACATAAGAACTGGAAGGAATACACTTCTTAATCTCCTCATTTAATGTGTGGCTTGTTTATCAATAGTAGAAAGAAGTTTCTGGACAGGCTTGACATATCCTAATAATAGGCCTCTGCAGCCAGACAGAAAGATTTTGATGAATCTGAACTGCATGTAATCCTTCACTTGTTCCAAAATAGATGCAATTTGCTTATATTGCAGTGCAGTATTTCTTTCTAAAACTTTGCCCAGAAAGAATTGGAAGTGGAAGTCAGTTAGTTTGGACAAGTATGCATTGTTTATGTGGAATATTTTAATTGACATAAAATCATGTAAACCTGCTCGCTTCTCTGCTCTTGGATGAAGAAAAGATCTTTGGCGTAA
This sequence comes from Balaeniceps rex, assembly GCA_013401315.1. NCBI lineage: Eukaryota > Metazoa > Chordata > Aves > Pelecaniformes > Balaenicipitidae > Balaeniceps > Balaeniceps rex. Next base: position 23,412 of record VYZW01020041.1, read on the forward strand.
CAAGGGCCTGAATTTCTGTTCTATTTTTTCCTTTTATGCAGGAAATTGCAAATAATTTAATGCTCAGATGAAATTACTCAGCATTTTACTCAGTCGTTGAATTTTCCTCATAAGCAGTATATTTTGCTTTCATCGTATATCCAGTAATTTTTTAACTGGCATCTTCCGATGATCTTTTCACTTTCTCTGTGTATTCTTATTTACCTTCATTGTTTATTTACTTAGGCTTAATTCTTTCCCTACACAGCCTACTGTGAATAAAATGTTCCTCTGAAAATGATTAATTTTGCACTTTGTTTACAGAATAGTCTTGCAATGTTGTATCTGATACTCATTAGCAGGAAAACAGAAATAAAAGGAGAAACATTAGTTCTCACCACAAATCATTTTGAATTCCCTGGGATCAGGATCTGACCCCAAATGTTTAGGTTAGCTCAACAGCTTAAGTGGATTCGAAGGGTCTCAATGTTTGTGCCTAACAGCGCGTCCTCCTGTGACTTTTTATTTTTAGCTGCTCAACAGTTCTTACTTTCTGTGAATTTTAAAGTTATTCTTAGACTAAGCAATACAGTATCTTCACAGGGAAAAAACTGTGACAAGCATCTCTATGTGATACAGCTCACCATTTCATAGGGCCCATCATTTCCACCTGAAGCTCTGGCAAAAAAAAAAAAAACAACCAAAGATTAAATGGTTACTTTAAAGTTAGATATTAAATTTTGGGTTCCAGTTCACTCTTCTCAGTGTGTGAATTATTGTGGATACCTGGAGCGGTCCACCATCCTCTGTGAAACTTAATTTAAGGGCCACAAATTGCCTCTGAATATTAACATATGTGCAAACCCACTTCCCAGAATCCAACTGCATTGGAAGTTCTGACATTTTATATTTCTGACATTTTAATAAAATTGATTTTGTGAGAGTACTAATCCCTTGCTACTAATTCTTACCTGAAACCAAGTTCAAATTTCTTAAATCAAGAAAATGGTGCTTTTTTGGAAAAGATATTAACAATCCCTTTTTTAAATGGGAGTCATATACTTACACAAAGCAGAGAATACACATGCAAATAAGATGGATCAAAGTGATCTAAGCCCGCTCGTAGAAAGGGGAAAGAGTTCTGAAATGCATATTTATTGCAAACAAACCCTGGATTTACTAGGTACTGAGGGAACATTTTTTAAAGAACAATTATGTTGCATTTGGAAAAACTGACATTTTTTTTCTTAACTAATTTTAATTGGCATTATGCTCCCACTGAGCCAAAAAAACGGAAGACAGCAGCAAAATATAAATTGAAGTAGGAGTAAAGTATCTTAGCTGATGAAAGCATAGATAAAAGGCTCTGAAGCCTTTCTTACAAACACGTTCTTCAAAGTGGGGTGGTCCTCGGGCAGTGGTGGCCCGTGCCTATTCCTTGGCCTCTTTTACCGTCGTTGACATTGCTCTGCCAATGAAGCAGCTGTCACTTTTTACCAGCACAATGCCTGCCAGCAGCCGGCTCAGAAGAGCTGCTTTTAATTAAATTTCTGATTTCAGTTGGGTTTCAGTTTGCAGTTCACAGCTAATGGAGATTTTCGGGGTGGAGTCTTACAGGGCATCTAGGAGTATTTCAGACACCTCTGTGTTACGGAGTTCTGTTCAGAAGCACCAGACATCACCTGAAAATTGGTTACATTTTTGCCCCCATGTCTTGCGAGAGCTCTTCCAGGATCTTGCTGCCATAATGGCTAGAATTATTCATATTTCCAGCTTAAATTTGTCTATGGTGGATTTACACCCGTTTGTTCTTATGCCAACATTGTCTCTTTGCTGAGGCAGTTTTCCTGCCTCCCCTTTCTCGGTGTGTTAAAGAGGGCAGCCCTATGCCCCTGGGCACTGCTCCACTGGGGCTAATGAGCCAAACTTGTGGGGTGTATCGGCACCGATGAGGGCAGGCAGATACAGGCTCTCTCTGCTAATGATGTGAGTGAGCTGGGATGCAAATTTGCCCTTTCCCGGTGCCTATAGGGCTATGCCAGTGTAATTCTAAGCCTGAGCTGGTGAGTTCTGCTGGAGACTTCATTAGCACCATGCTAATTCAGTCTATATGGATTCTGGGCCAGTATGAGGCCAACTGAGGCTCACATTGGTCTGCACCTGTTTATTCAGATGTGCTCACAGTCTCTTCTCATGAGATGGATTTTCCATTTCTCTGGTCCTCCTAGAAGCAATCTTCTGCACCTGTTTCATGTCAAGTCCATTTTCCTGCATCATATACGAAGAGATTAATTGGAGAACAAGAGATGGCTCTACCCTCTCCTCTTTTCCTTGCATTAGCATTGCTTGGCACAACATACGGTCACTGGTTCAGCACAATCATTCTCATCAGTCTGGTTGATGTCTGGAAGTCACAGACAAACACAGATGCAGCTTGACAGCTGAACACCTGGACAACGAACGTGGCATGTTGGGGACATGCTGGGTATACCCTACATGCTCTGTGTTATTTGATCAGTGCTGTGCAATACAGCTTGGACCTACCTGAAACCCAAAGGACAAATGAAAAGTTTGTGTACGGTAGCTCTGGAGCCTCTCTGCTGTATCAGCCAAAGCACCGTGGAGTCAACCCATCTTGGTGAGCCCAGTCCAACCGGGGAGCATCGGGCTGATTGTGCACTCACTGGCCATCTGTGTCATCCACGTTTCCCACAGGCTGGATTTTCTGCTCATGCGGTGCGTGGCATGGGATTTCCCAGGCACAAACATGGGAGCCCAGGCACATGCTCGGGGGCCATGTGACAAGGCTGTGGCTGTGGATCGCCCCCATATGGAGCACAGCTGTGTCTGTCCTTGAAAGGGGTGACCTAAATTGTACACAGTATTCCAGTGACGTATGACCAGCACATCCCTCACTGCTGGAAATACCCCATGTGTTTTTGCATTTGTTTGTTTACCATAGCTGCCTCTCTTTAGGGTCTCATGCTAACTCTGAATTTGACTGAACCATCTAGAGTTTTCTCCCCTACGTGCAACTGGCAAGTGCCCAGTTTATAGTGATATTGTTTGCTGCCAGCTTCATGAAATTGAGCTAGGCAATTCTGGATTTCATCCTGTTTGTATTGCTTCAGTCCTTGAAGTCATTCAGTTCTTCCAGTGAAATAGCCCAGTCCTGTTCTGTACACCCACAGATTTCATAAGCTCATTCCCAACTTTTGCACCCCAGTTTTCTATGTCATCTCTGCTGACCATATTCTTGTAATGATGTTTGATCGTGATAATCAGCAGACAACCTTAGCTGATGTAAACTGTCACAGCTTTTGCTATCAAAATAGTGCTGGTAGTGTTTCCAGCTAAGGTTCTGCCAGAACGTAATTAGAAATGTACCTTTAAAATGTGATATTTCTTTAGCTACTGTAAATATCTTTTAAAAGAATTCAAAAGGCTTTGCTTAAAAATATCACTGTGCTTATGAAATAGTTACTATTAGGCCAAACACTAAGACTGTATCATAATATTAAAAACATTACAATATTAAAGGTTTAGATTTCCATTATTAGGAATATTCCCCCTTGCTTAACTCTGCTGTAGCTGTGTTTCCTATATGCAGATGACCCCAGTTATTGCGATAAATCATACTCCTCTTTCTCGAGTGAGATGCCAGAGAGATATTGCAACAAGCACTTGCTTCTTGGCATGACATCAGTCCCTTTCAACAGCAGCTTTGGAGCTGGCCTTTAAAGCAGTTTTGTTCTGTTACCCAAAGGACTGGGCATTATGTTGCTATCTTCTCTATGCCACAAGGGCCATCTTCCCGCAGTGTTATTCCCATCCCCTCTCTCCAGCTTTACGGATGAGAAGAAAACCTAAGAAATATAAACCAAATGCAATAGTGCATCTGAAAGCAGTCTAGGTAACAACTCCAAGGGATACAAACTGGGCCACATCTTGCATGTGTTCAGTACTGGTGATTTAAGTGTTGACATTGTCATGGTGACAATTAAGAAGCAAGAAGGGGAGGATCCTAGATCTGTGTGGCTTAATGGGAATATTTTGGTGCTAATAGTCACCTCTCGTCAAGAACCACCCAAGCTTAGGCCTAGCAGGCTCCATGGGTATGACCCCATTTCAGGGGGGAACCAAGCTGGAAAAACGTGTGTACTGAGAAAACAGGAACAGGTCCTGTACCGAGCAGTCCCATTTTCGGTGAGTAGTATCTCACCTGGGGAATCGGGACAGACGCTGCTGAACCAGTGGGTGCCACCATCACTTTGGCCATTTGGTCTTTGATAGGAGATGATCAAATTTGAGCGTGTGGCAACAAGAGGCAGTGATGCAGCCACCTGCATTTAATGAATCGCTTTTGAAGGTGTTTGGAGCTTTTTCTCCTTTCTAAGCAATAGTCAGTCAGAGAAAGCCTTTACAAAATATTTATCCTCCTTTCTGTGTGTAAAAATTATTTACTTTATTTGGTGTTTGATGCATTATTTTTTTCCATTAGGAAAGCAAACTGTAATCAGTTGAACACCTGCATGGAAATATCCTAAAATGACCTGATATGGTGAATACTATTATAGACTGTAGTTGAATAGGTGCTTCTTTTCCCAGCTGTGGGAAGTGTAGAAACGGAAAATGTTCTTTCTGAAAAGTTCTGGAATCAACTTTTTCACTTAAAGAGATCTTTCTAGTATAGAATTAAAGTTGCTTAAGTATATTTCCTTGCAATGAACATTCTAAAAATAATAAGGAATGATAAATAAGGTGACATTTATATTCACTGCAGTGCTCATTGCCATCGAATTCCATAACCACAGCACTCTTGTATAGACATTCAGTTTAACAATACATCATCTTTGATTCACAGCTCTGAATAGCTGAAAAATCCTCTTGTAATGCTTGCCCTTGGCCCCCAATAACTTGCTGTTTGCTTGAATTACATATGATGAGTAAGCACTTGAAACAGTGTACATTTGTACATGTCAGTAATGTTTGTGTAAGGTTTAATTTAGCACCATATATTATATTGCAGCCTTCACTTTCTGGGAAAGGTGATGTGAAGAAATTGTTTTGCTAAGTAAGGACTGCAAAATTCATTACTTACTGTATGTTACTTCAATATGCCAAACTAGATGGAGTTTTGCCGTTTGAGGGCTGAACAATGTAATGTTGGAGTTCAGCCTGGGCATTTGTGTCCTGAGGTACATGAGGATGACAGTACTAAAGGTGTTACTAGCAGCTTTCTGCCAGTTCAGATTGTGAACACACAACTGTGTTGTGTGTTGGGGGTGAAGTCACTCCCTTCCATATAAGACAGAGAGGTTGTTCGAATGCAGCATTTCTCTCCCTGTGTGCATTTGAAAAGTGGGGTGCAAATTTTTACTTCCTATTCTGCTCTAATTGAGCTGTGTAAAACTGCCCTAGAATTTGCCATATTTGTAACTGGATTGTGGTATAAATGTGCGTGCAGGTGCCCAAAATGTAACTCTCCTCTTTAAAATGTTTTTCTTTTTTTTTTTTAAATTAGTGGGAAAAATGAAGTGCATTAAATTTGTTCAGCTGGCCTGTTTGATCTCATCCAACCTGGTGTCATACGTAAGTTGAACATCAAAATGTTGGGAAACTATGAGTAATCTGAGGCACTCAAGGTTTGACTAAGGCAAATTTTCAAGACCATACTGAGAGATAACATGCTTTTTAAAAGAGTGTTGGAAGTCCTGGTCCAAGCTGGCATGCCTTAATTGTGGTGGTGTTACGAATAGTGCATCAGAAACTGCAGAAACTAATGTAAAGCATGTGCTTCTCTTTTCATCGGTATTGCTGTACTTCACTAAAAGGTTATAAACATAATTACTAACTTTAGCAGCATCTCAGTCTCCATCTTTGAGTCCTGCACTTCTTCCTGTTACACATTCTTCCCATGATTTAATATCATTTCTCCAAAGTGTACCATAAGCATGGGTAGATGTACATCTACTTGTGGACCACTGGAGACCAGTCTTCACCCAGATGTAACTGCAGACCTCCTCGAAGACAATTCCATTAATAGCCACAGATCCATAGTTGCTGAGTGTCTTATGTGCTTGTCCAAAATGAATTCACTGATGCTATCAATGAACTTCACTCTGACCACAAGTTCATAACAAATTTTGGCTATTACTAATACAGTACAATACAAATGAATGTGTCAACAGTGCAGTTGTTTGAACACAGCAGTATTGCTTAGTTTCTATTTTCCTAGTACAATTTTCACACATTACTATTCATTTAAAGTGAAATACAAATGAATAGCCACCCAGGCTTTGTAATCTGGATGTTTAATATGTCCGTTATACATCTATTTTTTAATTTTAACTTCTTCACTGTGTGTGTTTCTTCTCTCACTCTGTCCCAATTAATACCCTTCAGAAATGATTGGGATTTTTTGAAATATAACTTCAAAAGAGAAATGAGATTTTCCCAGCATGCTAAAATCTTGGGTGGTATACAGTGTTGTCACTAGTCATACAATTTAAAATTAACACCATTGACAAATGCTGCTTTAAAGCTTCTATTGAAAAATCATAATAAGTAAGTGCACTAGGGCTTTTTTTGCTGATTTGGATTTACATTTCTATAATGTACAGTTAATAACTGGTATGATCTTGTTACAGATTGATTACTCTTCTTCAGTATGTCCCTTGTTTTGTATCCCATTATTCACTCGAAGGGCTTAATTAAATGAATCAGAGTATAAGCACATATTTGCTGCAACAATCGCAATTCCCCATAGATAATTTTCTTTGGCTTGTCTTGCTGGGATTTCCAGGAAAGTTCCCAGAAACTGTTTCACAGAATAGAGGGATTTCTCTTTTTAAAACCCTTTTTTGGTGTTACACAAATTTGAGCCCAGAAGAGTTTAATTTTTGAGAAATAACCATGAATACTACATGCATGTGTGCCTCTGTAATAACAAAATCTTCAGACTAAATTAAGTTGAATCTTATTTGATTTCTGTGGTTGCCTTTGGAAACATTTGGTAGTTATTTTCCATTGAAATTTGCACCCGCTTGGGGCAGCAATATGCTTAAGTGCTTCTCCTGTTATTTCTGCTCTGTACTCTTAATTTTAAAACTTGTTTTCCATTTTTTTTTTGTTTGCTCTGTTGTGTGTACTTATCTTTCACATAGCAATAAATAATTCTGCATTTGCTATTGGTGGTCTTGGTCTTAGCATGCATGTATGTATGTTGAAGGGGTACAATATATAGCCCTGTAAAGAGTATTGTTCTTTGATTTTGAGAAAGAGAGAAGGAGAGATTCTAATTTACATCCATACTGTTGAAATAAAAATGTGGCCTCTCCATTCAAGAATGTGGCTGTGATTTTTCAAAATGACTTGTAAGGCTTAGATGACTCCATTTATGGGTGGCTAAACTGGGACATTTTTAAGACACAAGTTTTTAGAGAAGAAGGTTGAACATTACAGAAATTTTAACAGGACAAGCTGGCCCCAAAGAACCAGCAAAACTCTCATGAGCTGACTGTGAGTGCAGTGCAGTTCTCTTGGTCTCTGTTGCATTTGTTTGGTCACGGTGCTTGATTCTGTATTAGACATTAAATAAAGGTGATTCATGCCTCAGGGTACTGACAGTCTGGTGACAGGCACTAAAGAGACAAGGCACATGGAATGAGTCAAAAGGGAGAAGTTGTTTTGTTATTTTGGGTTTTTTTTTTGCTTATTAAGATAGAGATTAACTAAAGACATTTCTACGAGAGCAGGTGCAAACTTCCTCTGAGCACATAGCAGACTGAGAAGGTGCAAGTCACCTTGAATCCAGAAGCNTCCAGAAGCTGTATCACTGTGTCAGCATGACACTATTTAGCAGGAAATATTAGCTCAGGCAAAACTGTTACTGTTAACAGTAACCTGTCAACAGAGCTGCACAATTGTTGTGCCAATGCTGGGTTGCTTCTTGCCAGCTTGGGTAACTAAGAGGGAAGAGCGGCTCTGACTTCTCATACATTTGCAGATATGCATCCATTTTTGTGAGGATCAAAGGCTTGTTCTGAGGGTCCCCAAATCAGTGGAGACATACTGGTCATCTCTAAGGAGGTTTGCGTCAGACCTCAAGAGCTCTAACTGGCTTTTGTTGCAGCTAAGTGTTATACCTAGGAGCTCCAGCT
>VYZW01020042.1:0-10841 GCA_013401315.1 Balaeniceps rex
TCATTACAATTATTATTATTATCATTATTATTACTACTACTATTATTAGTAGTAGTATTATTATTTTATTTCAATTATTAAACTGTTCTTATCTCAACCCGTGGGTTTTCTTACTCTTGCCCTTCCGATTCTCTCCCCCATCCCACCGGGGAGGGGGAGGGTGAGCGAGCGTCTGCGAAGTGCTTAGTTGCTGACTGGGGCTAAACCACGACAAGAGTTCATAGGCCAATCTTTATAAAAAAGATAAGACTTTGGTTATATCAAGGATTGTCAGTACAAGTCAAGGCAGAAGTTTAGTGCACGATACTGTGTGAAAGTCAGAACTCTTCATCGGTTGGATGCTTAAAGCCCAAAACACAGAAAATTCATTTATTCCTATGGTAATCTTGGTAATAGCAAACATAAAACCACATAATCACACACACACTTAAAAAATCAAAGGAATAACATCTAAAAGTATATATATGAATAAATTATTATGCTAATTACATATCAATGATTTGAGGTCTAAGTCAATGTTTCACAATATTGAAAAATGATTTTTAAAATTATATGGCATTATAAAAAACTTTTTTCCAGGAAGTACAAATGAAGTCTACAGTTAAAATCTTACTGTCACTCAAAATCACATAAAGGACCTCTTTTTGGGTTTTAAAAGTTAAATACAAAAAAAGAACATAATAGTAGTCTTAATAATCACCTCAAAATTTGCCAGCAGAAATTAAGAATTGAGTTGCCTGCTAAAAACTTCATGTAGTCATAAAAATATTACTGGTTCAAAGAAATTACTTTAGAGATTTGCATACAATACCCTCTCTTGTAAATATTATGTTTACTTGGTTTAGTACATAACTATTCTATTTTTGTAACTGTTCAACATTTGGTAAATACATGACTATCATTATTATGAAAAGTGAGTGTATGCTTGCATGTCCACAAACATAATTTGCACACAGTTCTGAATACTCAAAAGTCTCTACAGATCTCTACTGATAGTCTATGAAAAGGTGAGAGATTGAAAAAAAAAAGACAAAAAAGGCATACGAGTAATATCAGAAAAGAGGAACTACAGTAAGAAGAAAGAAGTGTTCTTCTATGCTCCTATTTGGGTTCTTTTTTTTGCCTATTTCCAAAATATTATTTAAAATAATACTTGCTTCTGATGGGTAAATTTTTTCAGGATTCAATATGCAATTGTTTTGGACTTTGTGTTTTAATACTATCAGTCGTAATGACGAAGAGCTGATGAGGGGACATTGTGCCTGGACTGAGATTTTCACATTATTCTTGAACAAATAAATTAATATTAATTAATTAATTATATTTTAACATGGTTATTTTACTATGGTAAGGTATTTTGAAAAAGAAAATTGTTAGTGCACAGGAAGCCTAATGTGTAAAGCCATGGTATCTCTCTCAGTACTTACTATTATATAGTCTCTCCAAGAAGAGTTTACATTTAGTAATATATATTTTTAAACTAGTACCTCATTAAACACAATGCCTAGCTATAGTTTGCCATATGAATAAGACAGATTGCTTTATAAATGGCACAACATGTCAGCCTATGAATTTGTAATATACGCTAAATGTGAGCAATATAACTGGAATAATTATTTACTAAAACTCATCAACAGCAAATCATAAACTACACAAAGATATGGTAAGCCTGGTAAGCTTTCCAGCTCCACTGAAAAATAATGGTACCATGTAATTTCTTTTCACGCTAAATGAATATTCCTACATCGCCACCACCACTACCCCCATTTTTTTTCTTTTATATCATTCTTGCACTTTTTCCAGCATACCAATAAAAGAAGTGCAGGATGTGCACCGAGCCTCTGGCCAGCCCAACACAACACCCTTCCTCTTGCCTCACACTCTCCCGCACATTAATTTTGTCAGCACTTTCCACGCCACTCAATCACTGAGCACAGAGGTGCTCCTGCATGCTCTTTGTCCCAATCCATTTGTGCAGCGAGCTGCCTACCTAACCAGCCTTGTCCAGCATCTCTGTTGGGCCACAGCACACCGTCACTCCTAGGAAGGTTGCCCCCAGCCTAGCAATCACCACGTTAGGTTTATTCCTGCTGAGGGTGTACCGTGATGGCCCAGCATTTCCGGATGCGGATCTGTACTTGCCTCTCTGCCTTTACTTTCTTGGCTGCCTTAGCACTGGCTTTCTATTGTTTTCTAGATGATCTGATGAAGATGTCTTGTTCTCAAATTGCCCTTCAGCTATAAATCACTTAAACTTTGCTGCAGAATATTTTGCCCCATTTTCTAAGTACAGAATATCCACCAGGTTGCACTTTGCAAAGGCTGGCTTCGGTTCCCTACTGCAGCTCTTGCTGAAATTGGAGTCATCACAGTTGACCATCAATTGTCTATCCTCAGAAGTTTGATCTGAGCATTTTATCATTGCATTCAGATTTTATGAGGCTGATGGGTCTTGAGTGATCTGTTGTTGAACAATATACAAGTAAACACCTTTTGCACAATTACTGCTGTTTCTGTGTATGCCTTCAATGGCCATTCATGTTGTGGTAGACAATATACCTCCTTATTTGTCCCAGGAATACCTCTGTCCTCTCAAGTATTTTGATTTAGTATATCAACATTTCTGCTAGCTAATGCTATTGCCAGATCTCCTTCAGAGCAGTATTTCATTCCATCCTGCACTTGGTACCAGGAACAACCTTCTGTGCACTCATCACTTGCAGTCTTTCAGTGATTTACTGCCAGGGGTTTGTCTGTTGGATTGTCTGTAGCCTTTTGCTACAGATGCAAATGTACGTCAAAAAACTCAACTGCATGTTGCTCCACAGAGCTAATCCATGCTGTGTTCTGCAAAGGGCCTTACTTACAGGTTTGGCGACCATCAGTGAGCTTTTTGGGGTGATATCCTTCTCTCAGAACACTTTGCTGAATGCTCAGTAATTTAGGTTGCAGTTACATAGATTAATTCATTCGTCACCTTCTTATTATGCTTTCTTATGGCTTATTATTCACAAAAGCAAAAGTGACAGAATTTTGTCTGTTCTCAAGAGCACTCCATGCTGCCTTTTACTGTCTGACTCCCATCTCCAGACTGTACCTGTTACAACCATACCAGCAATTAAAGCACTCCAACAGCACGGTAGTCAGTGCTAGTTGGTGGTAGCATTACCTCTTCCTTGACATCACAGACTACGATTCAATGTCGTGGTCAGTGGCTTGGTTTTCTCTTCTCTCCTGTATAATGATAACCCTTGCTTTTTCCAAGATGTATAACAGTGCCTCTTCTTTTCAAGCCTAATAATTTCTTCTTTTTAGTTTCATAAGATTATTGTGACTCAAGGACTGCACATGGGGATTTCATTTTGTCTTCTGCTTTCTCTTTGCAGGTCTGTCTCTATGAAATACTGTCTTTTTAATCTGCAAGACTCCTTGCCCCACAGGAACTGCTCCACTGAGGGTGGTCAGCGTTGTATGGAGATCATGGGTACAGCCTGTTCCTCCTGCCTGCACAACACTGAGCAATACTCATGTTTGTCAACTGTGCAAAGCAAAAACATCTTTCATTTCACATTTTCTTACGAACAGGCCACATTCATCTGTTGGCTTCTGAGTGGATATAGTATATGCTTGCCCCCACACAGCCTTTTTCCAGTCTCCTGTTTCTGCTTTCTCTGTCTGCTGACACCGAAGCTGACTCCACAGTCCAGCTGGAATCAAACTGGCTATTGAGAAAAAGCATAACTCATATATGACAGCCAAATAATTGGCACCCACTGAAGAGGACACATAGTGAAGCAAAACTTGAGTCTAACAACTTGAAGCAAACATACTCTTCTTCATTGAAAGCTTCAATTATCCCATGTACCCCTGCTTTTTTTTATTCTTCCTTGAACAGAAGGAAAACTTTGGGACATCTCCTTTGGGACATTTAATAGTTTTATCTTCCATTCGCTTTACATTGCTGTGAAAAGATAAAGATTTTTCTTGTTGTCCTTTGAATGTGTTCCTCTACAATACAGGTTGCACTCTACTGCTTTCTTTGTCAGTCTGTTTCTGTCTATCCCTTATTTTGTACAGCTCTAACCTCCTGACGTTTTTTTTTTTCTGCTTTCTATGTATAGCTCACATTTAAAACAAAAGACAGACTGCTAAAGCAGAATCATGTGGGGTTTTTGAGAAGAAAAATGTACCCATACTTTCTCTTTGTGGATTATAAGCAATTCCAAATTGGTGTTGAGATTTAGACTCGCTTGCATTTTCAAAGGCAGTCTCTTCTGTTACTAAATATCTGGAGGAAAAGGATTTACTTTCAGTAAGTAGACCAGAATTTCCCTCTGGTTTCTGTGCTTTCTCTTATTCTTGTTCCCCAGAGTATCCCTGCAGTACATTTTCAGTCCATCCATTCCAAATGTTCTAATTTTTCTATACCCTGTCCCTGTGCCATATCCTCTTTTATTTTTCTTTTTTTTTCATACAGTCCCACAGAGAACATGAACATTACATCTAAAAAACATCCAGAAAAGGTTCTCAAATTTAGAGAAAGTAACTGTCCATCCTTTTTCAGAGTGATTGTATCCAATGGCTGCCATTAAAAGGTAGGTATTTCAACTACCACATCGTGGCAATATTGCCAACTCCAAGAAAATATAATTGTGATTTAGGCGACCCCATAAAACTTGAGATTCATTTAAAAATATGCTTTGGGTTGTTCATATTTGCATGCCTATCAAACTTCCCTCAGAAATTGGTGGGAGGCTAAAAATAGCTCTAAGAAAAGGAAACAGTAATAAATCTGAGATGTTTACAAAGTCACACAACTCCAGGAACTGGGACTTAGAGACAAAAGCAATACTGTAAGGCCTACAATAAAATTGGAAGAGTTTGCAAATTTGCAATGATATTTCAATCATCCTACTTTTACTAACTTAGTCCTAAATTACAGAAATCCTTTATTTCCAGAAGGCCAAATTCTGGTAGTGTTTATCCTGTGTGTTCTTAGTGCTGCAGTTCGCATCTCTGGGACAGTGCTGTGACAGAGACTGAATAGGAAGAACAGTATTTATGCAATTGCAGAGTGACAGTGAAGTGGAGACTTATTTTTTCGTTGAGTTTGGCAAAACCAGCTAAGCACTAGGTGCTTCGAATGTTTCAAAAGGCCTAGTTTGCACATGGTAGAGCTAATAACCCAGGAAGAGAACAATAAAAATCGCAGAGGTGGTGGGAGGGAAGAGAGCAATTATAACCAGTATATGCAAAAAAACCCTCAGCATGCGCAGAAATGAGATCAGCGAGACTGCACGCAGTTTGGGTAGTGCCATCATGAGATAACTGAGTGACAGCGTCTCACACGTGGTCAACAAGGATGGAAAAACCAGCAGCGCTAAAGCGCATCCCCAAGCAAAAAGGCAGTGAGCGCCAGGAAGAGCACCAACCTGCCGCAATCGGGGCTGCAGGCTGCCTGTTCCCAATCTGCCTCTTCTGATGTCGTCTAATATGGTAATAATGCCAGGACATTTATTATTTGCCATTTTTTTCCAGCTGACTAGGTTTGCCCACATGCCATGATCGGGCACGTAAGCTTAGCCCTTTACACAGAGAGTGTCACGGTGTCTCAAAGCATCTGTGTGGGGACAGCAGCAGACCTCCTTGTTTACCAGCCCCTCTTACTCCTAATGAGGCAGTGAAAATAAAATACGAGGAGCTCCCGAGCAACCCCGTCCCTCAAGCCAGATACAGTTTTATCTCCGAATACTTTTCCAGATACATAACTGTTGTATGCCTACGGGGTGTGCGCATGTGTGGCATCACTCGAGGAAGGGAAAAGGGCAGGAGAGAAGGAAGGAGAAGCCATGGTTTTACAGAGCTGTGAAAACATTTGCCTACCTGGTCCTTGCCCTGCAGACAGGCCATAAGCAATGAAAACAGGCTGCAGGGAGTTTTCTGAAAGACTGATGAATGTGGAGTAGCACTTACTCAATTCTCTACCAGGCAGTATTCCCTGAAGTACAATTTTGAAATTACTCTGGACAATTTATCACCTGCCCAAATGACCCTGTCACTTGGCTAGTCCATCTGCCTGGAACTTGCTCTAATATTCCCAGCCCCAGAAGCAGCAATAAATAACTGCCTTTTTTTTATAAACTTACCTGCCAAAATACAGTTTTTTCTTCCCTGTCTGATGCCCAGAACAAATAATAGTCATTCCTGGGTCACCCACATGTTTTCTAGACATTAAAATGTCATAATTTTCACTGCTAAATAGAAGAAGAAGAAAAAAAAACAACAACCCACAATCATGATCATTCTGGGAAATCCTTTATGGTCTGACCAGCTACTATCTGACTTCTATTTCTGGAATAAAAACAGTAAAAATAAAGAGGTTGTCTTACTTTTTTTAATGTGCCTCGTTAAATATTCAGATTGTGCTCTGCACAAGATGTCCACTTATTCTGCTCACTCGTGCATCTTTACAATACTAATTGCAGAAATGCTTATTGTTGAGAAGCAGGAGACACAGACACCGCAGCTTGTCCCTGGCTCCCTACGAGCTGTCTGGACAAAGAGTGGCTGCACAGCAGACAGAGGACCCCTCTGGGGGTTGCTACACCCTTTCCTGTGCACCTAGCACAAGGAGGTGCTATATTTCCTGCATTTAATGCTCATCCCCTTTACTGCCCTGAGATTATGGAGTGTGAGCACTCGGTGTCATTACAGTTATCATGCAGAGAACTGAAAGAGGCCTTAAGAAACAGTGATAAATATTATTTATATAAAAGAGCATACATAATTAATTATGGTTTGTTTTTTTTTTTTCAAGAACCAAGGAGTTTATTGCATCAGGGTAAAAGTAAAGTGAACGTTAGCTCTGAAAGTAAAAACAAAATAACTAGCCATCTAAGTGCATCATTATTTTCAAAAGGTTTTGTAATCACAGACTAAATCCTCTTTAAATCACAATCAGGTCTCTCCAACATCTTCCTTTCAAACTTTTTAGTTCTCCTCTCAATTGATTTGTCTTCCCTTTACATTTCATTGATTATTGATTTTTCCCTTCTGAAGAAGCACAATTATAAAACAATTATCTGCTCTCTCAGTATTTCCCTGTCAGCTACAAGCAGAATGTTATTCCATTACTGTACTGTTAGATCTTTTCTCTTCATTCAAGTACAATTGTTAAAATGGGAAAACAGTGTACAATTTGTTTTCTGATGCTGGATATAATGTACTAACATATATGTGATATCATCTGTATGTGTGTGTATATATATGCATACATAAATATATACAGATGACATATGGCAGTGATGTGTGCAGACCTACTAGAAGTAACATTGGGCTTTTGATACATGCCTTAAGCTCTTAAGCCATCAAAACCCCATCTTCTACCTTAGCCACACTTTCCTCAACAGTTTCACCACCAAATGCTGTGTAGAAACACAGCACCAATCGATTCCACGTTCAACACACTTCTTTCCCCCGCCCTGTTTTTCTTCACTTTCAAAAAGCCCTTTACTTAAGAATGTACAGAGCTCCTTCAGAGGATGTATATACCTTCAGGTATCCTAAGGAAATCCTTGTCTCCCCGAAGTCAGTAGGAGTTTGGTATTGCCTTCAGTGGATCCAGGATTTCACTGAATTTTCCCTGTCCTCTTGTGGCTGAATTAAATTAAATGGCAGTTAGTATGTCCCAACTGTTGGATTTGGGAGGGATGAATCCAACAGACAGACAAGAGGGAGAGACAACTGGGTGGTAAAGACAGCAGAAACATGAGAGGTGTGGTTCATATGGATTTTAGTTCATTTCAAGTATTATTCCCTGTTTTATCAAATTTTGCACATTTTGGTTTTATGCCTGAAATAGCAAAAGGATCCATTAACATTTCCTCATATATCTTCTACATCAAACTAAATGTAAGTTCAAGTTTTATTTGCGTGTCTTTACTCCTGACACTGAGAACATGCACCAGGCAGCAATAGTATACCAGTGTGTATTACATGTTCTTCTTTCTTTTATTTTATCTGTAGCAGTAAAATTAGCCATGCTGCTGAACATGCTCTTTTCTGAAAAGCAAACTAGGGACAAATTATTAGATTTTGCATCTTTTGCAGTTTACATAGGATTAATGTGGAGACTCGATCTTATCTAACCAATTGAAGACTACTGTCATGTGGGTATTTACTACTCTTGTATCTTTCTTTACCTGATGACCTAAGATAAAATACACTGATACTGTTTTGTATGTACTGTGGACTTAAACACTATTTAGCAGGAAAATGTGAGAGGAAAGGGACATTACTGCTGTTAAATTTGTGTACAGAAATCTAGAGTTAAATTACAGCCTAAAACATCAAGTACTGAAAACCAGCACAGAGAACATGCACAACTCCATTACAAACTTTTCTTGTATTATTATTATTAATTATTTTACACCAACTTTGAAAAGGGCACAAAAACTGCCCTGCTAAGCAACTTGCAACATCACCTAGACCTGGCTAATTAAGGATTCAGAAAAAATACCATGCAGCTTAATGCACAAAATGAACACTCAGGATGCCTGAACATTTTGTTCTCCAACACATAGCCTATTTCATTTTAATCCAGTAGGCTTTTCGGTGCTTCCCCCCCTAATCACTTCAGCTTTCAGACTTATTTTTCCATTACTGCATTTGCGTGACAAAAGTCCCACATGCACTATTTTGAAACACTGCATTAGTTGTAAAAAGTGACTTGTGACTAATATTAACCATATTAGGACACAATTAAAGGGTTTTTGTGTGAAAAGCTTTGGTTACTTCAGTTCTTCTACACCAGATGTCACAGAAACAATTATCCCCAAGCCAACGGGACTGAAGCCACCTTCTCCAATGCTACTTCGGCAATGGCCCGGGTGTCACCACTACTAATGAGCGCTAAGAAATGCTACCACAGAGATTCCTCTTTGGTTTCACTAGCAGCTCAGCTGTCATTCTTTACCTTTTGAAGCTTATTAATATAGTTGATTGTCCTGGTTTTGGCTGGGATAGAGTTAATTTTCTTCCTAGTAGCTGGCATAGTGCTGTGTTTTGGATTTAGTAGGAGAAGAATGCTGATAACACACTGATGTTTTAGTTGTTGCTAAGTAGTGCTTACCCTAGTCAAGGACTTTCTTTTTCAGCTTCCCATGCTCTGCCAGGTGCACAAGAAGTTGGGAGGGGGCACAGCCAGGACAGCTGACCCAAACTGACCAAAGGGCTATTCCATACCATATGACGTCATGCTCAGTATATAAACTGGGGGGAGTTGTCCGGGGGGAGCGATCGCTGCTCAGGGACTGGCTGGGCATCGGTGGGTGTGTGGTGAGCAGTTGCATCACTTGTTTTTTTTCCCTGGGTTTTGTTTCTCTTTCTCATTGTTCTCCTTTTCATTGCAATTTTTATTACTATTATTATTATTATTTTATTTAAATTATTAAACTGTTCTTATCTCAACCCGTGAGTTTTCTTACTCTTGCCCTTCCGATTCTCTCCCCCATCCCACCAGGGGTGGGGGGATGGTGAGCGAGCAGCTGTGTGGTGCTTGGTTGCCGGCAGGGGCTAAACCACAACATTGATATTTGTGATCACACTGTGAAGCGTACATGTAAATATATAGAGACCTATACCTGTATATATCATTTACCAATTAGAGTGCAGTGATAATGACTATTCATATGGAGGATACCTCTGTACAAAAAGCCGAGAGAAAGAACCAAAGAAGACTTCTCTCATCTGTATCTCCTGTTGTATCGCAAACACAGACCAACCCTAAGCCTCCTGCCTTTCTCATTAAATGAGCCAGCTGGGCACTCCCAACAGAAAAATCCTCTCGTGATGCTAGAGCAGGAAACCTGCATGATGGAAACTGCCCTCTGGAAGAGTGTCTCTGTTCCACTGAATTTAAGACACCTGGGAAGACTCACATTCTAGTCTCAGCACTTAAATACCCTTACAGAGGTTTTTCTAGGTTATTTTTCTGCAGTAGTTGGATTTGTTGCTCTCCACTCTCCAAGCGCCAGCAGGATCTTTGTTCTTCGCAGTAAGAGACCTGAAGGAGCGCCACTCGGACTGCACCAACCTGCCAGGGGATTTCTCCCTGGTTGGAGGGGATGGAGAGGGTAGGAAATAACAGATGTAGCTCCTCTGCTCCCTTGACAGACTCTTTTGACACCTAGACCCTATGCCACAAAGATGTGAGTAATGAGCCAGTCTGGATACTCACGAAGTGATGCCTCAGTGCTGCATTGCTCTGTGTTTGCACTGTGTGCAAAGCTGATGCAGGCTCGCAGGGGTAATCTATCTCCACACAAACCCATGGGGCAGTCTTGCCCAGATTTTATATTTTAGGATAGTTCCTCATTAAAACTAGTCAACAGATTAAAAAGAACACAGTAATTAACATACTGCATCCCTGGCTGGTCACCAACAGTGACAGAAAGGATTAATCAACTCATGATGTGCTAAAAAAGCCTAAATATGGATGTAAAGAAATACATAAGCAAATAAAAAAAAAAGGATAATTTATTCTAGATCAACAGTTTGACGGTTTGCTTATTCCCTATTGATTTTAATATACTATGACTAACTTTTTCTTACATAACACCTGTTATCTACCTTTAAAAAGTCTACATTTCTTCAAATCTTGCTTAATGTGTTAACTCATTAGTATCTTGAGACACATGGCTGTCACCTGATGTAGAAACACCACCATTTCTTTATAATGTTTTCAATTAATTATATCTGAATTTTATTGTAAGAACCTATATTCTTATCAAACAGGTCAACCATTGCCCTGGTTTCAGCTGGGAGAGAGTTAATTTTCTTCC
>VYZW01020045.1:9719-48525 GCA_013401315.1 Balaeniceps rex
CGGGGGGCCCGCTGTGGCGGCAGACGGTCTCACCCTTCAGCGTGCGCCCGCCGGCCCAGGCCCGACATGGGAGGAGAGTGTTTACGACCTACCTTCTGCACAAACAAGGCAATAGTGAAATCGTTTCTGCTCTGTTTTTTCGTTTATTTATAGATCAACCGATCGAAGCTGGTATGACCGTGCGCTTTTCTTCCAGGATAAGGAATTATTAAGAACATCACTATAGCGAAATAGTAACGCCAACAAATTTCTCCAGGTAGAGGAGACTTTGGACCTGTTGAGCGCATCTAGCGGTGACCTCCTTTGAACATAACTCTTGGCAGGTAAACAACAAATGAAATGCTGCTGATACTTTAAAAACAAATGGATTTGTAGAGATTATATTTTTCCAGGATCTATTAATCTGTGAAGATTATATTAGTTCATAATAAAACTAAGATTCAGGCTAGGCCTAGTCTCTCACCCCATATCAAAGATGTGGGACAAGGGCTGAGGAAAAATGGGTCCTTCACCTTCATTTTCCCTGTCTCCTTGGGACTATACCATAGATAGATGTTCAGAGGAGATCACTAGGTGGGGAGATTTCTGAGACCTGTGGTTCACCTATGCCTCCAGCTTCCAGCATTTCAAAACTATTTAGGCTTCAGAAATCCATCAGAGCTGCTTCTTGTATCTGCCAGTGATTGGCAGCCAGAGGCAATGCCCACACCACCAATCTGGGCTCGTGGTTTGGAGGGGAGAGAGGGAACTGCAGGAAACAAAGCTGAAGCTCAGGTCTCTCCAGGTGCGGGTGAGGGGTGAACCATCCTGCGATTCTGTGAAGGATGCTGGCTCTGTTTTCTTATTCAGGATCTATCGCAATTACTGTTAGCTAAAAATGCTAGTATCTTCCTGAGCAAAAGGAGAGAGAGCAGAGCAAAAACCAAGGACTGCCCTAAATTACTTCTTTTTAGACCCCATGAAGGCAAAATTTGAATGCCTCTAAGTACCAGAAGATCTGAAACACTGAAAGGAAGCACATCTGAAGCGATGGGCATGATGTGTTAAGTCGCCTGGGCTGGGATATTTACTGCCTATGCTTCAGGTTGGGAGAAAATCTGGTGGAAGAGGCAGAACCCCCTGGGCAGGGATCTGCTGGGATAGGACAGGCCTGGGATTTGAGGTGTTGCAGTAAGATGTCCTCTTGTAACTGTAGCTGTGCTAGCTCAGGACGTTACTGCTCCCCTGTGCCCATCACTGCTCTGTTAGAGGCTGCTAAGGGTTAGCTGAGCTCTTCATGGGCTGGCAAAAAACCCAACTATTTAAAGTGATCAACTGATTAACTTCTCTGAAATGAAGCCAGGCTGGTAGATCTGAGTAGGCATGACGGGTGACGAGTGGCAGTTGGTGGCAGTAACCTCTTCAACAGTGCAAGTACAGCCAGAAGAAGACCCAGAACTATCACTAAAGTGGTAAATAGCCTGCAGAACGCTTCTTGTGTGTTTTTGTGTCAGTTAGGACTATACCACAGCTGTATAGCCAACTTCAGGTGTGCCCTATCCATGCTGTGACAGTACATTAAAAGGAAGAACTACAGAAGCCTCAGTTCAGATGCTACGCAATCACCTTGCGTTACTCATTGGGAGAGAGGCAGCACAGCCTTCAGCCTCAGCACGCAAGAGGCTGGCAGGGATGGCCTTCCAAGTCTTTTCAGTCTTCCTGTATGACTTCAGCAAAGCATGTCCTTATGCCTCAATTTCTCAATCTGTAAAAGGGGAGCAGTTTGTAATCACCAAATAAGGCTGCTGTGAAGTTAAATTAATTACTGCAGGTAAAGAGGGTTACGTCCTTTGAAGGCAGGTGTTAAACAAAAGCGAAGATTTATTACTAAAGGAACACGATAGGTCCATTTGAACTTTGTTCAGGAGACCGCAGTATTTATCGATTAGTAGCTTTTGGCAGGGGGAGAAATTGCGCAGATGACCTCAGGGAGGTAAACTACAGGAAGGTGTGTGTGAAGGCATTCATGCTCTTGCTAACGTTATTGTAAATCTTGATCCTTTAATAAAGCTGTGACCTTGGAGTTGACAACTAGTACACCACGGAGCAATATATAGCGTGGCACCAGCCTTGTAAATCTTACGTAGTTTTTGCCATTGACATAGACAACATGTAAAGAGAAATCAGGCAGCTGAAGTTTATGAAACACATTTATTTGAAGAAAAGCATTTTAAATCAGACTTTTTAGATTAAATGAAACCCATGGCCCTGCCAACTTTTTATTCCTCATGATAAAACATGTTTGTGAAATGAAATCTCAATAGTGAAAACTTGTAGAACTGCTCATAAAATTTTGCTGCTTGCAGGGGGCAACTGCCACTGAAGAGGTACATTTTGGATCACCTTTGCAGAGCTATTGTACAACTTTGTACAACTACTTTTTGTACAACTGTTATTTTGGTTGCTTTCTTGACAATGCTGCTGCTGCTGTAAGAACAGCACATCTCCTTGCCAATATGAAAAGGGCAGGGATTTGTTCTGTGGGAGCGGTCAGAGATGGATGCGAGCAGAAGGAGAAAGAGAGAAAGCTGTGTAACTGGAGGGGGATCAGAAGGTGCCGCGAGCAAGGGGAAGGATGTCTTTTGCTCTTGCCAGGTGTATCTGTATCACTACCAACAAAGAACACTTGCAGCCACAGACAAAACTAAGGACAACACTCCTATGGTGGTAGCTTATTTCATACGTATAAAAAGTTCTCTATACATTTTTTAGATGTGCAAGAAGTCATAAATCCAATAACTTTTTTCCTATATTTTTGGCTACTTTGCTCTGGCAGACCAATTTTTTTTTTTTGTTACTCAAATGTTCCCACAAATTCCACCCTTTGGAGCAGCACAGTCTGTCTTTCTGACTGAGGAGTTTTCATTCCCAAAGACAGTTCTCAAAGAGAAAGGAAAGCAACTTTCCCAGGCACATGAAACATTGAATCTTTCTCTTCCTAAAAAGCAGCCACTTTCTGACTCCAAGAAAAACTAGTAAAGACCTAAAGTCTTTGGGAGTTTCCTTGTTAACGTGTTACCATGTCAGTAAAGCTACTTTAATCACTGTACATGCTTCTATGCATGAACGTGAACTTTAATTTCTTACAGATCAACTGCATCTTTGAAAGGTACTATGTTATACTGTACATGTAAAAAACTGTGCATAATTTTTTTAACTTCCATAGTAAGAGTACAGGTTAGTTAAAAGACACTGTCAATCTCTTGAACAGGTTTCCATTTTTTTATTATAAACATAATATTCACTTCTTGCTATCTTTTCAAGACAGCTTTCACTTACCAACTTTGCTAATTTTGAGTCTCATCTTGCACTGTAAATGGAAACTTATGTGCAGTCTCACGGGGTCAGTAAGGCTGACAGTAGGTAGTGTGCCTGATACTGTTTTGGGGGGGTGGGGGGGTTATTTAAATTTGTTTGGTCCTGTAGCATCTGAGCAGCTGTTGTTTGTCATCTACCTCCAGCATTGCATTGTCATGTACAACACGTACAAAAGACTGGCCTGCTCCTGGAATGGAGCTGCAAACAAACAGGAAAGGCTGCTGTCAAAGCAGTGTTTCTGTATGCTGGTCTAGCAGCGAGTTCAGGACCATTGTGTTTTAGGTAGAGAAATAGCCAATATTTTCTTTTATCCTTACAAAAAAAAGAACACATTTTTTAAATGAAACTGAAATTTAATTTTAAAAAAACAATTTAAAAACAAAACAATGCTTAAGAAAAAAACCCCGCAACATTTTTAGATCCACTCAGGTTACTAACAGTCCATTAATTGCAAAAGGCTAAATTTTAATGACTGTGTTTATCTACAGAACATGTTCTTCCACTCTTTTGCAGTAGGGCTTACGCACTGTTGGGATGACTCACATGCGCATATTCTAAGAATGACCCATCCAGAACTCTTTCAACAAGAACTTCTCCAACAGTGTTTATGTCCTGAAAGAAAAAAAAAATTTTTTTATTGACTATCAAGATAGTAATTAATGTGTTAATAGATTTATTTTTGACTGCTTGGGTTACCAGTTAACAAAATACTGGTTTCAGTGGGTTTACATCCATGTTTAAAGTTTACTGCCTAACCTTCTATTCCTTAGTGGTAAACACTGCAACATAAAGCAAGAGAAATCATTATGAAACTTGAAATAAATGACAATGTGAAATGCAGAAACAGATTAATTCAGTGATTACACAAAACCAAACAATGCTAATGCTCTTTATTAAAGAGTCCAATTTGGTGATGCATGTTATATTACTGTGTATAGAAATAAATACTCAAGTCTTAGCTATACTTTATGAAGCTACATATGTGTGAGCTATCATTAAAGCGCTATCATACATACGTCTGTTTCCACCATGTGCATGAATTATAGGTTCAAATTATTAAGATTTGCTGCTGTGCCCTTGTCGTGGTTTAGCCCCAGTCGGCAACCAAGCACCACGCAGCCGCTCGCTCACCCTCCCCCTCCCCGGTGGGATGGGGGAGAGAATCGGAAGGGCAAGAGTAAGAAAACCCACGGGTTGAGATAAGAACAGTTTAATAATTGAAATAAAATTAAAAATAATAATAATAATAATAATAGTAATAATAATAATAACAATAGTAATTGTAATGAAAAGGAGAACGAGAGAGACAAACAAAACCCAGGGAAAAGAAAACAAGTGATGCAACCGCTCACCACCCGCCGACCGACACCCAGCCAGTCCCCGAGCGGCGATTGCTCCCCCGGGCCAACTCCCCGCAGTTTATATACTGAGCATGACGTCATATGGTATGGAATAGCCCCTTGGTCAGTTTGGATCAACTATCCTGGCTGTTCCCCCTCCCAGTTCCCTGTGCACCTGGCAGAGCATGGGAAGCTGAAAAAGAAAGTCCTTGACTGGTGTAAGCTCTACTTAGCAACAACCAAAACATCAGTGTGTTATCAGCATTCTTCTTACACTAAATCCAAAACACAGCACTATGCTAGCTACTAGGAAGAAAATTAACTCTCTCCCAGCTGAAACCAGGACAGCCCTCCATTTGGACATCACTTTCTTTAGTACTTTTGCACCATTTGAAAAAGATAATGTTTTATATCTTTTTGGGGGGTTTTGTCTGGATGAGTATCAAACATAAATATAGGAAAGCACTAATATTCTTCAGAAATTCTAACAGCATGTTAATGCTTGTGCTGCATTTTCTATTTTACAGCCCACTCAGACAGCAAACAGCTGCAGCACCTTTCAGAAGTACAACTGTGTCATCTTAGGTTCTTATAGAATAAAAATGGGCTGCTGAAACAACTTTCATTTAAAGTATGTAGGTTTTCATTTGAGGGTCTCCAAGTCATTTATAAACATGAGTCAGATGCATAATACCTGTTAAGTCATAAGGTAAGAGAGTACCTTTCCCTTGTCCCAGCATTAGACAGCAACAGAACTGAGGACAGAATCCATAGGCTGGCACCTCTGAGTACCAGACTATGCTGTTTCTGTATGCATCTGCCACGCTTCATGACTTCATGGTGCAGTTATCTGCTCAGTTCTTTTCAGGACTTCTTGATTGTAAAAGGTGTGGAAGAAGATGCACATAAAGAAATCAAGTCCAGTAGTTTGCAAATACTATTACTCACTATGTAGTCTTCATTATGGAGTGTATGTCTGAGTTGAAGATGCCTTATAAAATTTCTGCTGAAATAGCTTGCATCTCTCCCAGGTGTTAAACAACAAATTGGACAACACTATAAATAAAGGGAAAGAATTATTCAATTTTCATCTTGGAGGTCTTACAGAAGAAATACTATCAGTGTTTAAAAAACCAGAAATCTGAAATAAGTGGATCTGCTATGGCCAAATGGCATTCTCTGAGAAAGATGAATACTGCTAGGCACAGGGCACTTCCAGATCAGCTGTCAATTTTGCTAATCCCTGCTCTGTAATTTGTGTCTGCAGACATCCCAAGGACTGTCAACCTATATAGATCTGATGGTTAATATATTCCCTCCTACTAGCTACAAGAGAACAGTCATGTAAAAGCATTTGTTTTATCCAAAACAAAATTTATCATCCAAACAATTCATGTATCCATTTCTTTATCATTCACATAATAAACTAATAAAAAATAATCCATTTGTTTATCATCCAAGCCACTGTTTGGATAATAAAGTGCTACAAGAAACATACAGGATTTCTCTGGTCATCAATAACAAATTAATTAATCTGTGTGCTTACAACACAAGTGCCTAGAATGCCTCATCAAAAGAAAAGCTGAATTACTACCTGTGGATTCTCTGTAGTATAAAAGTTTCAGCTGTTGCAACATGTATTTCTTCAAGCAATACCATGAGAACACTGTGCGTATGCTGAAAAGATGATTATCAGGGAATACACTATGTGTGACTATACTAAAAACAGCTTTATCACATGTTATGGTAATGAACATTATGATACAACACACCAAAAAATCCTATTTAGAACTAAAAGCCTTTTTAGAACTAAAAGTCCGATGTGTTTATTCTAAGTTTGAAATAAAAAGGTTGAAATAGCTATGCCGAATCACTTTTTAAGGTATCTGAAATCCTGAAACAGTTACTCCAAAGGTACTTCAGAAGTGAAGGGAAGGGTCCGTGTGTCAGTAGCAAACAACGAAGTGCACCTCTCACCGTGTTCCCTCTCTTTGCTTTGTATTAACAATGTGGTGTCTACAGTTTATAAACCAACTAAAGCAATTGTGACACCAGTATGACTTAAAAGATCACATTTTCATTTCCTTGCTTATAATTTTTACATTATTGGTAGGAAAACATAGTTCTGAATATTGTTTTTTACATTAGGTTTCAAAGAAATGTGCAACAGAGGCTGTATAATGCATATTACTCATGAGTCTCTCAGGATCAGCTTGTATATGCAACTCTGAACTGAGCAAAGGATTAAATAATTTTCTAAGTTCTAAGGCTTAATTCTGCCCTACAGCTACACAATACAGCTATTTATGAATTTGCCCTGAGTGAAAAAATAAGAGCTTATAGACTGATAGGTGTAATAGAAATTATTGTCTATTATTTCAGTTGACCAAAGTAAATACAGAGTCTAATCTGAAAAATACAAAATTTGGCAAAATCTTATACATTAAAGCATCAGCTCAGATAAAGGTGAACACAGCATACACTCGTGAGTGAATGCTTCCTTTAATTTACTCGGAGCTCTGGCTGCAGGATAACTTACTAATATGATCATGGTTAATGTGGTGAAAACTAACCTGCAAAGTAGAAGGGAATGGAGTGCGTTTCCCCCATCCCACCCACTGCTGGAAACGGGAACGCTGGTTGATTTGTCTACAAGTCCTTCAGTCTGTAACCTCTCTAAAACACCTCTTCTGCGAGACATGAGAACTGGATTCTAAAATGCCTTGGCAAATAATGGAGATCTGAGTCTACAGCCTACGGACCTCAATCCTGCAAACAGGGTTACAGTAAGACCTTGCAGACTCTGTGGACCTTCAGATGAAGCCAGTTATGTGAAGTTAACTTAAAAAAAATTTAAAAACCCCACTGACCTATATGAGGCCCCATAAGCAGTTCTCAAATTATAACCCCAAAACCCAGACTGGAATACACAGCAAATGCTGCACATGAATCTGATTTAGGTCAGTAGAAATAGCACATGCGGGATTTAAAAGCAGGCAAGTCACTGAACCTAATCATGCTCGTTCGCTTGGCTGTAAGTAACTGCGTGTTGTATCAGTTGTAAGACTTCCTACACCAATTTCAGCACTCCTACCAGCGCTCACAATGATAGGAGTGCTAATATTCTAAATATATACATGCACGCTTGTCTGTGAGAGGGGGGAATAGGGAATGACTATAGGTAAGTTTTCCCTCCACTGTCAAAACCAGTTAAACAATTCATATATTTTATCTTTGTCTATTTTCTCTTATCAGCAATGCTTGCTAGAATTTACCAGTTTAACATGTGAATTCAGTAAAACATATACGTATGCACGTTACCACTGCTGCTCTTTCTGATCTGTGGTAAGTGAGACAATGGTCCATTAGCTCATCCTCATCTACTTCGCACTGGCAATAAGGACAGGAATACCTGGGAATAAGAGGTAGTATATTGTTAGTGGCTGCAGATAGAACTGATGCATTCTTAGTACTAAAAGCAATAAAAGAAGTATTTAGATTTCTTTGGCCAGATATCATTAGAAGCTTCTTTTGCCATAGCTAAAATGCAGCATGGGTGTATGACATGTAGCTGGGTGTGATGTATGCTATGCTGCCAAAAGGTCAGCCTTGTTAATGGACGCTGCGAACACTGCACAGAACTGTGCCAGCATGTCAGGGTATTGATCCAGAAAAGCACTCTTAACATAACCATGACCTTAGAGAAGAACAGATGAAAATACTGAACACTACAACTGTAGACATCTGATAAAAGCATCATTTAATTTCTGTGATACACTTGGAGCATGCGTGACCAAACTACCAATTCTCAGGAGCCCTCATTAAGTATCGACACTTTCTCGCAGAGGATTCCTACTTAGTTTTCAGCACAGAGTATGGTCTTGTTGCACAGTGGAAACACTTATTTTCCGGTTTGTGCGGTTTTCAAATGTGTGTGGATAAATGTTCAAGTTTCTCTGAGAAGGAGATAGGTCTTCTGAGCAAGCAACCCGAACAATATGTCATTTAGGAATTCAAGTAGCAAAGAGTATAGGGACTTTAAATTACATATATCTTTTTAACAATGATATAAAAATTGTTCCTATTCGTTAATGGACAAAACTAAAGGCCATTGAACTTCAAGACCACAGTCATTCTAGAATTGCTACACACCTAATCGACTGCTCTAACAGGTCCTGCCCTGAAAGAGAATGAAAGGGACAAAGAATTTGAACTTTTGACTTATGACACACATACACTCTGTAAATATATATATTCTCTCTATATACTGTAATTATATAAATAAGAAAAGCTGTCAGTCTTCTTAATCCAAAACTATTTCTGAAGAACAAATTATTAGATGAGAGCCAATTAAATTTAAATTATTATTAGTCTTACTCATTCTGGAAATAACCAACATTTTCAAGGAAAATTTGAAAGTAAACATAATTCTTCCCCATGAAAAATATCAA
Organism: Balaeniceps rex; assembly: GCA_013401315.1. NCBI lineage: Eukaryota > Metazoa > Chordata > Aves > Pelecaniformes > Balaenicipitidae > Balaeniceps > Balaeniceps rex. The sequence continues at coordinate 18,868 of VYZW01020045.1, forward strand.
AAGCTGCTGACTTGTCAAAATACTGTTGTTTCTACAAAACAGGTCACATGGAGCTAAATTCTATCAAAATCACACTAACTGCAAGTAAAATGTATTATTTTGTAGTCATACACAAAAAAAAAACCAATGTCCATTTTAAGTACTATTTGAGTATTATGATTATAAAATATTAGTAAAGGATTCATGTTCAATTCTATAAAACAGAAACAAGTTCCAATTAAAAAATCTGAGAATTCTTCTACCAGTTTGACTTTACTACATTGGGATAACAAACTCAAAAGTGCTTTTGCAATGTCATCATCACTAAGGTCTACCTTGTTACAGCATCTCCAAGCTCCTGTAGAGGTCCATATTTTTCTATATATTTTTCACAAGTTCTTAAATGAGCTCTCATTTCACTCAGACATACCTAAGCAATGAGAAGCAGCAGCTTGTTATGTTTTATACTATGACACATTCACACTAATACATCACTGAATATTTTCTAGTTCAAAGCCTTATTACAACATTGTGGCTATACCTAGGGAAGAATACACATCTCCTCCTACTACTGGCTCAGTTTCTCAAGCATTATGTTACTGGTTCAGTATTGCTCTAGTACATTTTATAATAACAACATTCATCTTATGAGACTAAAGTGAGTAAGAGTGAAAAAATTATTAGTTTGTGGTGATTTTACTTGTTCCTTACATTGGCCCTTAATATTTTGGAATGAAATTAGGGAGGCAATAGGGAAACATTTCTAGTCTGGGGAGGGGGACCCTCCCAGTTCGCTTCTTGGTCTGTTTTTAGTGGTGAAAATCTAGACCGACTCTGTTAAAAACAAAAATTTTCCAGCTTGAGGGCTGGATACTGACCTCAGTGAAATCATCAGCAAAACTTTTTACATATTCATTAAGGATAAGATTTGGGGTTTATATTGCTGCTGCTACTGCCTATTTCCTTTAACTCAGAACTTCTGAGTTATAGGAATAACAAAACTGGTGAAGCAAAATCATGACGTATTTTCTATGACAAGAAACAATATGAAATTATAAGAAGTCACCATGTTGAGATATTAAAATATTATTTCCACACAAACAGTGCAGAGACATTAATATTACTTATAGGTTATTCTGTATTTTTAACCTTTAAACATTGATGACCGGTTCTGGTGAATCTTGGTGAAGAAATTTAAAATAACCCTATCCCAGATGTCTGTGCCATGGCTCCACTACAAATGATCATCCTGACTGCAGATGCAGCAGAATGAAACATGCTCATGCCTCAGCCACTTAATTGCGATTTCCGCTCCGCGAGTGGAAACTGTAAATGAAATTAGGTTTATACTAACACAGCAATCCATGCGTTGGCGTGACTGAGACACTGCAGGAGCATTTGCCAAGGGGTAGTCTGCCAAATATCAGAAGCAACGTACAAAGGTGTCTTGACGCTATAATGCATTAAACGCACTCTCCTTTTCAGCATGTCTTAGTGGCCTCACTGATGGCTTTATGCAAGAAATACAGCCAACACTTTCTGCAGCCATAAGAAAGATTATAAACCCCTGCAGATATCCATACGCAGGTCACTTCTTGTGCTCTGCCACTGAGCAGCAAAAGCCAGTACTTGAGCTCTACTAAGTATTGAGAAGCCTAGCTAAGCCATACGTAGCTCAGCACTTCTTAACATACCTGTTACAACTGGGTTTCTTCTGCAAAACCCAATTTAAAAAAAAATACTGAAAAGAAATTCAATATTTAGCTATTGGTAAGAGCAAGGTGTTGCAGTTCATGCATTTCATTGTTAGTTTTAAGCAAATCTTTCCCAGATAGACAATACATGGCAAAAAGGTAAAGAACCAATAGTGTTAACAACAAAGAAACATGTTTGCTGCTTTTCTTATGTTCTCTGTAATTCCCCACAACATTGCAAATAGCAGTCTTTCGGAAGTTCACACATTTACTTTCTGGTTTACATTTTATGGTATTTTCACACTGCTGCGGCTAGACAAGAAAGATTTAAGGGTATTGTTTTGCAGTTCGCAAGACAGGAGAAATTATAAAAGCCAGATGTGAATCTGTTCAGAGAAAAAATAAGGGGGAGTCACAGTTAAGCTGTACAATCTCCTCCCACAAAACAACACAGGTATAAAAATATGAGGGGAGAGCAGTACTGAAGAGTGTTCATTATACAGAAAGAGGCACAGAGTAAATATTCACAAACATGGGAGAAAATACTTGGGTTTATATGAATTTTCAAGTAAATGTATATTAATTCAATCTTGTTTAACTGTTTTTCTTATGGATATATGCCGTGTCCTCCACCACAAAGTCCTGTTAACCTTTTGCTCTGCACCTTGTTTTGATGAAACATGATTAACATGTTCCAGTTAAAACAGTAGCATTTAAAATTTCATTTTCATGTGAGTAAGTGATTTTCAAAGGCTTTATTTAGATTTACAGAAAAAGGCTCAGTTTAGGTAGCTTTACCAAAGAGGGCCATGCAGGGTGGTTTTTTTTTTTTTAAAAAATCACAAAATTTTTTATCTTTGTCCTATATTTTAACAGATGCAATCGTGGCCAGGATTTTTATAATTAGGCAATCATAGTATATAAAAAAAAGTGATTTGTCCATTCTCCAGCCAAAGCCAACATAGGGTGTCAAGAAGATTCAGCTCCCATAGGTTTAGGCTTGAGCTTAATACTTGCAATGGCACTGGCAGAGTGTTTTAGAGCTCTTTTAGATATGGAACTTGATAAATCACAAAAATTTATTCTTCCATCATCATGCTGGTGGAGCTTCTCTGTTTAGACATGCCTTTAAAAAGGGATCTTAATAGTGTTAGTTCTCGTGCATGGATACATCTCTGGAATTATTTAGCAGTTACTGTTCAAGGCTGCAAACCTGTGTTTCGCATTCTGTGCAATTTCGGTATGTGCTCTCCATCTTCTTAGCAATATCAGTGGCTGGAATTCCTTCAGAAGGGAGATAAGCACGGCAGTAAGGGCACGTCCATGCATTATTCTTTAAACTTGCAGAAATACAGGAATGACAGAATCTATACATAGAAACAAATGAAAACAAATGTGATAATCCTCCCAAAACATGCTTCAAATAAGACAGGGTATATAAAAAAGAATCAAAATTTTGCACCAAATGCATTCTCGGTGTAACATTGCATTGATATTTGTTCTCAGGATATATGTTTAAGAAGATTGTGGGTACTGTTCCTGCAGCCCTACTTGTGTTAAGGGGAGCACTGAAAACAGACAAACTGAGCATCCTGGTAGCAATGAAATGTATGTGACTGTGAGGAGTCATTTCAGAGCAGAAGTGAGGAACCCATCCCCTGTGGGCCCAGCAAAGCCTGCAGTCCATGATTTCAAAACCTGCCATCACAGCAAAGATTATTTCATTTTTGTAGTGTTGCTGCTGGACAATGTCACAAATATACATACTAGTAGCTTACGGTAAGTCATCCTGAGCCCATAAACAGAAGAATACTCCATGCCGCTCCTATGATGGAGAACAATCCAGGTTGTTAAGATGAGGGCATTTCTCCAACACATGATGAAGTCCGGAGCTAGAGAATTACACTCGGAGGTTTTAGGCAGCAGTCGCAGAGAAAGTGTTAAGTTGTTGTGGTAAGTGGTTCGCTGACCTAGCCATCACAGGCTTTGGACTGGATAAAGGCATACCTACCCCTGGGAGTGTCCAAGCCACTTCACTTCTCTGGTTTTAGTAATAAAAGCAGATTGGATTAGTGGTCACTGCAGCTGCTTTTGAAAGCTTTTTGTCAGTTAGGGATATGAAGATAAGCTTTTGTAAACCTTCTTGTAGAGATTTAAGACATTAGTGCCCTTCACTATCTGAGCACCACTGCAAAGCCCCAGTGCTAATGGGACGGGAGATGGCCTTTCTTTGCGTTAGATTATGGCTCCCCATCACGTCGAGATAGGGATCTGAAGGTAGAGTGGTCTCAAGTAGAGTGACAGCCTGGGGCTGCAAGGAAGGACAAAAGAAAGGATGCATGCTGACTGCCGGCCCCTCTGGCTTTGGAGAGGCTAGAAGGAGCTGTTGTGCCAGACTGCAATCCACAGTGAGCGCATTCCTCAGCCTGGGCGAGTGTGCAGACAGCAGACACATAAGGGTGAGGAGGTGGCAAAAGTCCTCGCACCTCTACGATAAATTTGCACTTGTGCCCCTCTGCTAAGTACCACAGCCCTGCAGCAGAAGCAGCAGGAGCAAACTCGTGTCTGCAACCCCAGCTGCATGAATGCAAAATTTCACTTAAATGAACTGCTGACTTTATATTGAAACAGGTAAGGAGCAGGAACATCTTCCTTTTTGCCAGTCCTGCTTGGAGATTTAAATGCAGTAGCTTCCAGAAGAGAGGCACCTAAAACTGTAAATCACTGTGGTCATGATCAGCAGATCACTCAAACCAGCTAGTACTGGTGGTGATGCTGTGCCAAGTTAGGATGCTGCCACTCGCACTCTCCTGTGCTGCCCCTCTGTTGAATCATAGAATCATTTAGGTTGGAAAAGACCTTTAGGATCACCGAGTCTGACCATAAACCAAAGGTTACCCACCTTTCCTTCTGTCTTCTCTCCCAACTCTCCAGCCCAGCAGAAGGTATCATGTGCTTATCTCTCAGATACTTCCACTCAGTTTGGCATTTTAGTGCAAATCCACCTGCTTTCCCAGTTGCTAAAATGCTAACCTTTGCACCAGAGCTGCTAAGTCCACATTGCCCCCACCAGCTCTGCTATGTAGATAGCAACTCCAGCAGAGGAGTGGAGTTGGAAGCTGAGGCAAAACCTTCTGAAGCCACTGTAAAACAACTTGCCAAGCTTGCCCGCATACTCCACAACAGCATTTCTAACATACTTAACAGCCTGTGATCGATCTATAGGAGGATTTCAGATGTAATCTCTTCTTTGGAAGCCTTCTTCCTATATAGCTCCACGGAGCCATGTAAAATACAATCAAAGCCTAAGTCAGACAGAAGGTGGTATTTTGCAGTTACAGAAGTATAAATGATTACACAAAGTGCAAAGAGAGTACAGCCAAGACCCAACATGCTCCCTGTCCAAGGATAAACTCTGGATTGTTACACACGGTTTGCCCTGGGGCAGGTTTTAACTTAGATTATTCCTGTACTTTAGACAGGGTTAAAAGGTTTCTTTGTTTCCCTGAGGAACAGATGAGTCTTCTATAAATAATCCTGTACAAGGTTCACACATGTTGTCTGAGAGCTTTCCCCTTTTAATGTCACAAAATATAAAATCAATTACCCTTTGCCGGTTTGTTCACCCTCCCCCTAAAACTGTCAGTAGCAGTAAAAAAGTTAATATAAAGGATACAAGGATTGGTGAAGAGCAACTACACTCATGCATTATACAAAAATAGTCTTCTGCTATTACTGATTTGTTCAGTTGACTCTAAAAACAATTCGCAAGAATTTCAGGTTCGACAACAAAAACCCCTCCACCCTTAACCCAATTTGTCACTCTGCTTTATTTGCTCAGTCCGTACCTAAACAGGTAAAACAAATAAACAAACAAAACTTAAAACAGTGCAAGTAGATGAAATAAAACCTAAGCATCTCAGGATATTGACCCTAAAGCCCTACTTTTTTCCCCTTCCATTTAGCCTCCAAACAATTGCCTCAAGTCTCTAGCTAGAGGTTGCATAACACTTCTGAAATCCAGGAAAAGCTAATACATTAGTTCTTGAAGATACTGAGGGTGCTGTAAACAGTTGCATTTTTAGACATACATACAAGTGTATGTCTCAGCTCAGGAGCACATCATTTTCCATGACCCACGACCTGGAATAAATAATAAAAACAAGCCTCGGCAGGTGAATAGCAGAAAAGGTGCAGCTACTTGGCTGGATTTCTGATGAGAAGGAACTCTGCAAAGTTGCCTATAGTTTCTGAGGCCAACAAGTCGTCCTGGAAAGTAAGAACAGGCTCAGAAACTTGCTAGGAAGCCTTTTATTCTGTTTTTCTTTCTTTCTTTCTTTTTTTTTTAATTTTTCCAAAATTATTCCTAAGCATTGTCTTAAGCCATACTTCTGATTGCCATTATCACTAGAAAGATGCCTATGCCAGGTGCCACGTTTGTAAAGGGAGTCACTAGCAGATGGTTCATGTTTGTCCTTGCATTTTACACCTGCATACATTGCTCTGCGCTGATTCTATTTGGGATCTTTATGCTATGCTTGCACCTGGACAAGAATGAGATTAGGGGCGATACTCCAATTATGGCTCACATTAAATTTGTGGTGAAGACAACCATTAGAAATACTCACTTGCAATTTGAACCAGAAAAACACACTTGCTCTAGAACAGCTGGTTTTACTTGTTGATTTTTCAAGTGGTCCCGAATAACCAGCCTTATCCAAAAGCAGCTATCCACAAATGGATTTTCTGGCGTTTTGCACCTTAAGCAAATTTAGTTGGGATGAATCTAGACATATTTCTAGGTATTTAACAGGAAAAAAAAACTAGGGCACAGGTGTCCCAACCTCTCCCTGCAGTCAGCAGAGAAACAGACACAACTTTCTTCAGGTAATTCAATCTTAAACAGGCTGACTCCGGAGCCCCTTACCTGTGCCCACTGCCTGCGGAGGCATGCGGACAGTGCTACTTCTTTACCCTTACCTATATGTAAACCACTGATGAAACCCGGTTACTGTATTTTCAGTCAGCTCAAAGCGGACTTTCCCCCTCTCCCTCGGCTTTTCCCTCAGGACTCTCCCCGGCCGGGCGAACCCCGGGTGTCCGCACCCCGAACCTCTCTGCTCGCCAGCCCCCACACCCCGACCTCCCGCCTGCCTCCATCTCAGGGGCGCTCGGCCGGGCAGGAGACATCCCGGGGCCGGGCTACGGAAAGCCCCTTCGCCCGGGCTGGCGATGGCTCCGGCCGTTCCTCCGCAAGGCTCCGGCCGCCGGCCCCGGGCACTTACACGTGTCCGCAGGGCGTCCGCACGGGGCGGTGCAGCACCTCCAGGCAGACGGCGCACTCGAAGGAGGGGGCGGGCGGCTGCCCCGGGGACGGGGCTGGAGCTGGGGCCGGGGCCGGCTGCTGCCGCCGCCGCTCNAGCCGAGCCGCACCCCGCCTGCGGGAAGCCCTCGCCGGGCGCCGACCGACACCACCCCGGCAGGGAGAGGGGCCCCCGTCCGGCACAGCCCGCCTCACCGCCGCGGCCCCGGCACGGCGCTCCAGCCCAGCGGAGCTGCAGTCTCCCCCGTGCTGGGAAAGCGGCGGAGGGAACCCTTTTTTTTTTAACAGAATTTTACATCGCGGAGTGCAGGGGTGCTGTGGATGGGGAGGGGATTGAGGTCTTGAAGTATCCACGAGGTAGGCGTGCCCTTGAATTTTTTAAAGCCTAAAAAGCGTCAAAATCAAATCAACACAGCGTATTTCTTGTGACTCCCTGTGATGCATACTTACAAACTACTAGTATTTTTAAGAGAGATTAGAAAGGTGGCCGTGATGCCACTTTAACTACCAAGGCGTGTAACTGTTGAGCACAGATGGAACTGCCAAGACACTTAAAATAGTGGCAGGCAGAGGCAGGTTATCTTGAAGCTGATAATTCAGTCAATGATTACTTTTTAAAATAGATTTCCATTAGCACGGGAGATGGCATTTTCTCAGATGTGGGCAGCAGATGCCCACATTCATTGTGCCAGCACGATGGACTGTCAGCTATCACTGTTAGAGAAAACAGGGAAAGATGCAATGGCTAAAAACTATAAACAATGACAATAGATATTTGGGAGAAATTCTTTTGCTCTCTCCATTTGCAAAGGTCATGAAGGACCTTGGTTCTCTGTTTTACCTGTTTTCAGCCTCCTCTTCACCCTGATGATACTCATGATACCGTACTCTGATGATAGCTGTGATGGGGATGTCTGTGGCAAACAACAACACAGGGCAACAGAAGACATGAGGTATGTCCTTGTGTTGGCAATGGACACAAACATAGGTTAATTTTAGTGGAAGTTAAGGTGCCCAAGGGCTGCTGAGCTGTGGAAACAAAGCTGTGATTTTTCTTGACGTGTTCTCTCAGGTCATGCATCCCTGTGCATAGAGCTGCTCTGCCCGTGGTGGAAATGACTGACGGAGGAATGTGAAAGAGCCAAGGGAGAATCCTGGAAAGAGTTGAACATGTGCAAGCATTGCACGGTGCCCTCAATGTAGCTGTCAAAGCAACCTACCAAAGCAACTGTTGGGTTATTTTTGCCTGTGATGAATAAAAATAAAAGCAGATTCCTTCTAGGTGTCCCCAAGTATGTGATCACCTGCAGAACAAAGGCAGTATTCCCATTTATTTCTGCAAGTACTGGAAACTACGATACATTTAGTAATGCACATAAGTGAATTGGGATCTGTCTGTGTTTTTCTCACTTGGCTAAAAGTTGTGTCTGCTCTACTAGGTACAGTTGGAATAGGTTTCAATATCTTTTGGGCAGTGTATTTTTATTATGACAGGTTATTACTTTTTTCTTTAATATTTGAATATAGAAGCAGAAAAACTAATATCTGTGCCTGTCTCAATATATGTATGTATTTTCCAGTATCCAATGTATTTTCTGTAGCTTAATATTTTTACAGAAGCAAAGTCAAGTATGACCCACTTTTGAGTACGAAATAAAAAGGGAAATGCAGTAGATTTGGCAACTCCAAGATGAAAGCATCAGCAGGTTTGGTATCTTGCAGTTTGCACCTGGCCTGCAGTAAAGCTAGTAAACTCCTGTCAAAAATGATTTTTGTGGAAATTTCCACCACAGATTTGGTTTTGGAGGAAGACACCACCATTTTCTGGGCCCAAACTCTGCAGTGATAATTATCTCATACTAACAGCTTTTACAGTCATGTTATTAACTTGCCAAATCAAATATGTAGTGACAACAGAAGGATAGCAATATTTCCTGTGCTTGCTATTTACTCATATGCTACCCCACTGATGAATAATAAAAGCAGATCTAAGAAGAATTATATCTCATCTTAGGTAAAAACCACAAAAATCAGGACAGCAGTATGCATTGTTATAGAAACTGCAACAAAATATGTTCCAGCATATGTGAAATCTTGTCAGTCAGAATCAAGTCAATGGATTTCCTCTTCAGTGACTGTTCTTCTTTAGTATCAAATAAATCACAAGGAAAATGATAATACCATGCCACTGGCTGAACTCTAATTTTGTCTATTGCTGCCTTATGTTTGGTGTCACTTGGTTAAGATTCAGATCTCAGTTATACCCAAATTTAATTTCTTTGCATATCATTGCATTTGTAATATAATGCGATAAAATGTCATTAGCCACTGTAAGATAATTAAGTGCAAAGGTTATAAAAGAAAATCAATCAGGGACTAAAACTGTAGTTTTTTTCTGGTAAATCACATACTTATATAAAATCTGATTTAATGTAGGTATGAATAATGTATGGAAAACATTAAATCATGAAGGATAACAGTAAAATGCTTTTTTAAAAAAAGCATAAAAAACCCAAATAAGCCCTTAAGTGCCTGTCAATAATATGCGAAAATAAAAACGGCTTTGTCACTGTTGATGTATAGAGAATGGAAGTCGCAAGAAGACAGCGGTAAAACTGCATTAGAGATTTCAGGAATTACTGACAGTAAATTTCCAGTACCGAGTAGGTGGCACACACACAGACCTGACCGTGGTGGGAAGGGCTGGGATGATCACAAGGCTGGAAGCTTGTGGTGGCGTGAAGATCAGTGCTCATAACCAATTACATCAAATAAGGGCAGACAGAGTACAGGCTCAGCCAAGATGTTTATGGCTGAGTAGGCACTTACAGATGTGTATGTATTTACTTAGATACACACATACAGATAAATTGTCTACATCTGCCTGATTAGTTTCCTACAAGAAAAAAAAGTTAAGAAATAAGAAAATCTGAAAAGGTATTAGGGAAGAAACTTAACAATATTAACGAAAATCAGGGTGTGTATCAGAAGACTACTGGGTAGAAAGTGTTCCACAATATTTTAAATATTAAAATGAACAATTTTATTAAAACCCCTTTCTGGAAATGGAAGGAAAGACAATAGTTAGAAGCAGATAGCAATCACATATATGTCAATAAAAATTACCACATGAAGCCAAAGAAAATTCAAGCCTAGTGTCGTGGTTTAGCCCCAGTCGGCAACTAAGCACCACGCAGCCGCTCGCTCACCCTCCCCCTCCCCGGTGGGATGGGGGAGAGAATTGGAAGGGCAAGAGTAAGAAAACCCACGGGTTGAGATAAGAACAGTTTAATAATTGAAATAAAATAATAATAATAATAATAATAATAATAATAATAATAATAATAATTGTAATGAAAAGGAGAACGAGAGAGACAAACAAAACCCAGGGAAAAGAAAACAAGTGATGCAACCGCTCACCACCCGCCGACCGACACCCAGCCAGTCCCTGAGCAGCGATCGCTGCCCCCCGGCTAACTCCCCTCGGTTTATATACTGAGCATGACGTCATATGGTATGGAATAGCCCTTTGGTCAATTTGGATCAACTATCTTGGGCTGTGCCCCCTCCCAACTTCTTGTGCACCTGGCAGAGCATGGGAAGCTGAAAAAGAAAGTCCTTGACTAGTCTAAGCACTACTTAGCAACAACTAAAACATCAGTGTGTTATCAGCATTCTTCTCCTACTAAATCCAAAACACAGCACTATGCCAGCTACTAGGAAGAAAAGTAACTCTAACCCAGCTGAAACCAGGACACCTAGTAAAACTAGGGACAATAGAAGGAAACCCTAAGTAGGTAAAGAAGGTAAAACAGCAGCTAAGGCTCAGTACTAGATTGATAGGAGAGTGCTAATGGTGTAAAGAAGTGTTCAACAGTTAGCTACGGTATTTGGTAAGGAGCAAAAGGTTGTATTTATCTCTGATCAGGCTATTGGATAATTTGCCAGCCCATAATGACAATGTAAGTATTAAACCACATTAATTAGGAATAAATATTCTAAAAGGAAGGCAGAAAGAACTTGCACCCAATAATCCTAGAAGAGTTGGCTGAGGAGTTTTCTGTCTTGCTGTTAATTATTGTTAATAATTCTGTGCATACAAGGGAAGTCCTCCAATGCTGGACTCAAAACGACATGGTTAACCTCATCAGTTATAAAATGTAAAAGAGGAAGTTCAGTCATAAAAGTATATTGATGCTTAACATGGTTTTAGAAATAGGACTTGGCAAGCTGAGCTCAGGTTGTTCTCTGACGAAGTTACAAATATAATTGGTTTTGGTAACTGTGCTGATGTAATGCACTTCCGTAGAATTTTAAACTTAGTCTTTCATGGCCTTCAAACTAAAATAAATTAGCATTATGTAATGTGAATAAGGTACACAGGAAATAAGAAATGCTATATGACAGTTTTCACAAAGTAGCATCAAAAACATACACACCTGATCTTAGATGATATTCCTATGAATAATCTGGAAGCAAATATAAACCCATCAAATGACTGTATTTGCAGATGCCAAAAGCACAGATGAAGTGATAAATTATGACGGTAATGGACATCGCACAGTGCGATCTAGATTCCCAGATAAATTGGACCCATTCAAAGAAAGTGAATCCTAAAAAGTCAAGTGCAAGCTCATATATCTAGGGGAAAAATAAATTGTAGTATACTTCTAGAAGAGTAACTAGTGGCTGAACACAATCAAGCAGCAAGGTGGAGAAGCAGCGTGCACTTCCCTGGTAGCACTGCTATCAATGAAGGTCGATGACTTCTGATGGGGATAATGACAGTAAAAGTTGAAAATGAGGATATTTACTGCATTAGATTCACTGCTCTAAGTGCAGAACAAGTGGAGGAACCTCTGTTTAGTGTGACTCCTGTAAAAAATTTCACCTAAAAATTTTTTTCTTAATCAAGAGATAGAATTAAACCCTTCAGCTTAGTTGGTGTTTATCCGAGTGCTGTGCACTTTTTACACAAATTTGAAAGAAACAGCTGCAGTACTGTTCAACTAGGGCAAAGTTGGGCATTAATTGATTTATATCAGACAGGTTTTGGTACTCAGACATAAGATTTCAATATTTGTCTGTTCTTTATTTTCTATTTTTGAGGTCTTTGAGCATCGTTAAGCTAAGTATTCTGGAAAGTCACAAAGCTTTAAGGGGCTTGTTAGCTTTGGAGTGACAGTGATGCTCATTCATGAGTTTTTAGACTGATTCCCCAAAGAGGTTAAACAATATCATCAACATCTCTGTGTACGTATAAATCTGCCTGGTGGTGCCTGCCCTTGCTAGAGCCTCCACCTGATGACAAAGCTGCTCTGTTGAGATTTGAGCCTTCTCCCGTACCCACCCAGAAATGGTCCCAGCCCCATCTGCGACCACTGAGCTGCTGTAGCTGCTCCAAATGCCAGTGCAGAGCCTCCCCAGCACCCTCTGCCGAGACACCCCCGGGGGCTCGGGGACCAGATGTCCTCACCCAGTATGGGGAGGGTGTCTTCAGGCTGGTTGTTGGGGCAGGCCCAAGGAAAGAGAGAGAAATATCGTATGAGAAGGCTCTAGCAGGCAGTAGCTTGAAGGGGCTGAGCTCGGCCTGCTAGCTGGTTTTATTAGCCTGCTAACGACAGCCAGGGCTACGGAAGCCATGATATTTACAGAACACAGTGTCCATTGAAGGGATACAAGCATAACCTTGAGAGAGAAGAGCTGGGAACATCGTAACATAATAAAACATGAAACAGTTTTCCCTCTTGGGCCCTTAATGTGGCTTCACTGTCCCTTCAATCAAGGCATAGCATACTTCAGATAACCTGTGCCCACAGATAATCTGCACAAAATTGCATTAAGGAGATGGGGAATAATCGAAGGGGATGAGACACAGGGAGATGGTTCCCCATCAGAAGCTCTGGGATACATTTCCCTGGTGTAACCTGAGTGTGCATATAATGAACACTGCTGCTGAACGGCAGAGCATTTTCCCACCCACGCATAAGCCACGGTTTTACAACTGAAAATACACGTTGAAGCACAACAACGGATGTTTGTTGACTGGCCTAAAAAGAGCACACCGAGCTGCCTTTCCTCCTTGTTCCCTTGTCCTAGTGAAAAATGCTAAGATTGTAGAGGATTTCCTCGTATGAGTTTCCTGTCATTTATGCAAGCCAAAAAGAGGCAAGTATTTCCCACCCCAAAAGGGAGACACTAGACCATGCACGTATGTCAGGCAGCAGTGCTGTTGCCTTGAAATGTGAATTTCAATTTCAGTGAGCTTCCTTACATGATGACACTTCATCTATTTACCTGATTTTAATGAAATTATTATATGAGAAAGTAATCTCTGACAATGATATTATTCGGTATAGCTTCCTAAAACCTTAACCTTTGTAAGAGTGAGTCATAAAATTAAGTAATTGGGTAAGGTCAACTGAAGTAGACACATGCTGCCTGGTGACATGTGATGCCATGAAGCTGGTTTTATAAAAACACAGTTTAATCTCTAACTTCTGCTTGTATGTTGAGGAACTATGGAGTTCCCCCAGGGAAAACCCTTGTGAATTCAGCTAAGAAGATAAGCCATATAAGCACAGATATTTTTAATGGCTGGCATTTTAAGAGAAGGTTTACAATCTTTTTGTTAATTTATGAAATTACTTAGCTTCCATGGAAGCTTCTTTCATGGAAAAGCAGCAATGAGAAAAAACAGTGCCTGAAATTTATTTTTTGTTATCAACATATAGGAAAATAATCTATTTAAAGCCAAATAACTTCAAAAACTTCCTTTGGTATTTTGATTTCCCTGTTCCTCATATTTGCCTCCAGCTCTGATCCTGTCTGTAGCTGTGGCTTCCACACAGATTCACCGACCATCCCACTGCAGCCACAAGGGCATTCCCTCCTGCCTATCCTTCACTTACCCTCAGGCTCTGTCCTCTTCATCTAACTGAGATTTGGGTCCAATGCTTTTTCCTTGCAGTATTGCCCTTCCAGGTCCAGCTTTGTACACCGGTGTGTTTTTTTCCCCCAGTGTTTCTTTGCAAGCTAGTAAGCCATGTCTGCTGGCTTAGCTTCCTAGATTTTTCAATTGCTTTTTCACGTAGTATTGCCTGACCAGTAGCATTCACTGCTTTTCTGATCAATTTGAAGTAGAAATTATTTCTAATGAGTAAATTGTTTTTTTTCCCCTGTGCAAGAATGCATGCTTGTGTGAACATTCAATTTTCTGTATACCTACACTGCATTTTCCCCTGAAGAAAATTCCCTCAGAAAGGGACTGGCCTGAGTTGGTGGCTAGCTGAGGGATCTAGACAGTTCACTCCCCCAGGCTGGGCTTTTGGAAAGTGAACCAGAGCAAAAAGAGGCCCCAGGCGTAGCATGAGCAGGAGGGAAAGGGGAAGTGAGCTACTGCAAAGCCTTTGAATGATTTAAAAAGGGTGTAGCCGTACAGACTACACTCAAATTAGAGGCACTACACCTCTTTGCCTGTCTCAGCTGAGAAGTATATGATGACACTGATGAAGTATAGTAGGTGTAGATCTAACAGGTAATTTCTGTTCCTCAAGAAATTACCTCATTCATTTTTTTCCCCTTAAACTGGAACAAAATTTGAAGTTTTGAAATCTCCTACCAGCTGGCATTTTGGGGAGAGAAAAAAAACACCTTTGTCTGAAGTTAGCTGGAATATTTAATTTTAAAAAAGCTTCTGTTTTGACTTGGCAATGTCATGCTTTTGGTGTGTAATTTACGCTGTAATGTGAAACACCTTTCTGAATTAAATGGATATACTAAATGTAAAAATTTAAGCAGGCCGTTTGGAAGTGGTTGGAAAGTTTGGACCGTACCTTGCCATGGCTGGTACAGGACATAAGACGTGGAAGAAAAAGAGATTATATCCTGAGGTCTTGGCTTTCCAATTTGGGAGCCAGCACTGTCAGACTCAATCTAACACACTTCTTTTCCTTCCTCCATTTCCCTTCCTTCCCAAACAGCAAAAATGTAATTATCCATTTGATTCTAGTTCCTAGCAGAGAGGATGGTTCACTCTTGTGTTGGCATTGCACTGCCTGGAAGCTGCTGGAGTGGAGTGCTCTGACTCTGTCTCCCCTTTGCCCCTCATCTCCTCCCAAGCTGAGGACTATAGCCCTACAAATACTAGAGGAACGATCACGTCTTGCGCACTAAATTCAGTGACTCCTGGTTTAATTCAGATCAGAATTAACTCCTTTATGCTTCAAATGATGATGCAGCAATTGGGAAGTTAAATAATATTGCAGAATAAAAGTAGCATTTCTTACATTCAGCAAGAAGACTTAAAGCAGAATAATAAATCTCAATAAAAAAAATTACATGTTCTTTGTTTCCCTGTTGTCAGCCCTCTGCCTTGCCATTACCAAGGAAGCAGCTCTGGTGCTTTCAGTGCACACAGTACCAGATGATGGAAGTTACCCTCAAAATGGAGCTGACAGAAGGTAATACGTGGCTATGTCTACATTAGCAAGTAGTGCATCCTAAGAGGAGTGGATTCTGTAGACTGGAACAGCTGGCACTTTTCGGCTTGTGGACTGGACTCCCATTAGCAGTTTGAGTGCAGTAGCTGTGTCCATGGAAAGCATTTTCTGGTTCAGTTACATCTAAAACCATTCCTTCATGCAAACCCAAAGTGCAGTGAGAAAGCATGCTTCTCATCCAAACCAAAATAGTGCCAAAGTTATACCCTGCATATTGCCTCTGCAGGTCCAGTTCAAGCCTTCTAAGGAACATTTCATCAACTCCAGCGTGGTTTTGCGGACGGCTGAGGTCGCTCACAGCCCAGGCTTCCTTTGAAAGGGCTGGTCCCATCTCCAGCCCGGAGCCATGGCCCCTTTCCCCTTTTTGTGCAGCTTTGGCCAAGTGGTAAACTGGACCACTTCTTAAATATAGGCTTAATTTTCAGGTGCATTAGTTCATTGCTCCAGGTGATTATGAGTCCACCTGAGAAAGATTTATGGAGGTACAAAGTGGTAGCATAAAGTGGAGAGCAACTGGGGAGGATGGAACTGCTTTTTATTTTGTCCGTAAGTGAGGCTTAAGTTGGTTTCAATTACTTGTGAAATGATTCTGTAAGTAGACATCCACATGATGGCTCTTAAGATAAATAGAAACACCTAGTAGCTATTTTTATTTATTCAGTGAGCACTAGGGTTGAAAGAATTATTAAACTGAGTAAAACTCATAGATTTTACATGCTATTTGGACTGTTTCATCTTTCCCTAAACTCTCCAGACACACAGAATGAAAGAAACACGTAACTTGAAGAAACCTTTTCCAAGAGAACTTTTGATCATGCCATTAGTAAAAAAACCCTCTTGAGTAGTGTTTCTCTTTTGCTTTTCTCCTGCTCTTCAATTTTTTTGCCAACTGTGATAATCTACAGTCACAGAGAGTCTAAACAGGGTACCTTCTAGGAATACTGCAAATTCTATTCATTAGAACCTGAATAACAAAATGTTGGTTTGGAAATATTACTTCTCACACCTTTTTGCATACAATAAAGGCAGTTTTAAAAATGTCTTTCTCTTCAATCAGCCTGTGGTGTGATAGATGAATTGCATCTACTTGACTATCATGACTGTTAAATTTTAGAAGCTTGAGACAGCCTCTCTATGGCTACTTAGTTGTTTCTACTGCATTGAAATACCTTTTGCAGCGAAAATCTGCGCTGCTGATTTGATGACTGAATTTCCTTAAATGATGAGGAAAAATTTATTAGTCTTTTTACTTTGTTTGGTCTCTTAAGTGTGGTAAAAGGAATCTGTTTGTGGAAAGACAGATGCAATTCTAATCATACGAAAGACAGGAAATCTCAAATTGATTTTATCCCCTGGAGTAATATCTGGCAAACAATGGAAAACTCTGATGTTATCATCCCAAGGCATTTTATTATTATTGTATGACTTTGCATTACGTAGCACTTTATTTCTGTAACTAAAAACCTGGGAAAAATACTCTTTGTGAGCCAGGAAAATATTGATTGCTAAGTGAGAATCTACTGTTTGGCTCATTTTCATCTTCTTCTTCTGTCTGCAAGACTAATTACTTAAATATGTTGAAAAGCGGAAGAGAAAATCCAGTTGAATACAACAATAATGTGCCACCATTCCCTTCTAAGAAAAAAGACGAGGACAATTTAGTATTAAAATGTCTTTGTAAGTTCCTCTGCATTAAGCACATTGCTGTTTGACCCCAAATATTAAAATGTAACTGAATAGCAACAATTTGTAAAGTCAGTATCTCAGGTCTTGCACAGGTAACGTCTAAACTTGTAGCTTCTCTGTGGACACGAGTAACAAAAATCCACATGCTAGAAATATTGCATCTGGTCTTAAACCACAGTCCAACCAGACTACATTAAAAGTTAACTCAAGGACATGATAGCTTCTTAATTCCGCCCTGTAGCAGGCAACCGCACTGGCAGCAGTGGCCACGGCAGCCCAGGGCACTGGGGGGGCATCGGTCCTGCTGGCCACCGTGGTGTCCACGGCCAACAGGCCCACCTCAGTGTGACCCTCAGCTCCTGCCCCAGCGCCGTGCTGGTGACCCAGTGTGCTCACAAATCGCTTCACAATGACTTACAGGAAGGTCAGTTTTCTTACATGGCGTGGTATGGTCTAATTTACTGTAAATTTTTTGCAAACTAAACTAAACTAAGAAGGTAACTTCAGATATATTTAGCATTTTGCTATATAGCATAGCATAAAAAAGAGAACTTTATGTTAGACAGAACATAGCATAGCAAGGAAAAGCATTTTTTCTTTAATTTCAGAGGATTTTCATGTGAATTTATCTCAGGTGAACAAATGTAGTATGTTTGTGAATGTATCATGAAAAGTTCTGAACGCACAAATCCACTTGACAATGCATTTTCTTAGCTCCAGCTGCCTCCACATTTAAGCTCTCTAAATATTGCCCTAGTGATTTTTTTTTTCTTTTTCTTTAGATTGCTTAAATTTAACATTGCTCTGACAGCTAAGCCCAGTGAAATCAGTGGAATCTAAGGAACTGCTTTTAATTAACTGTTTTTAATACACGCTTTCACTTATTTGCCTACACTTCTGTGTATGTATACTGTAACCATACCTTGCCTCGTATCCATGTGGCACATACCTACTTGCTTTTGACTGCCTACAAGTTGAAGCTGGGTACTACCCATATACTAAGCCATATACTCTGGTATACGTGTTGATATAGGACCACGTTACGTGTTGGGCTTTTGCATGTGACTAAGACTGCAAAAATGAAACTGGTTTGGGGAAATTAGTTCAAATGGTATCTACACACTAAGAATCAGTTTGTTAGTCAGTCCTTTGTTAATTTAGTGTCTCAGTTTCATCAAGTGGGGGCAACATCCCCAGGAATTCCTCTCACAAAGGTCCCCACAGAATCTGGAAGATTATCCAACTGCAGTTTAAAGAAATATACAGCAAGGATGACTGATTTAAGGTAGAAGTCTCTGAGATCATTAGGAAAAGAGAAGTGTGTGAGAGAGTGTGTGAGAGAGAGAATGAGCGAGCGAGCTTCACTTTTTCTTATGAGGAAAGTGGGAAGAATTATACCTGTGCCTAAGTTTTGTGCTGAGTGGAGCCAAGGTCCCTGGTTGTGAGTTTGGACCCGCTTGCTTTCCTTCCTTTCTTCTTTTCTTCTACTTCTCTCTCTCTTTTGTTATGTGCAGGCCCCATATTTACATGAAAAACTTACATTGATTCTTATGGAGTCTTTTTAGATTTACATCTGTTAATAAAAAGACACTCTTAATGTAAAAGTCTTGGGGCAATACTGGCAAAGAATAAAAAATTGCTGTTAATCCTGGGCTGCGTCAGGGGAGTGGTAGAATGGCTGCTTCTCTGGGGAACAAAAGAGAGGTTCTAGAGAACTATTATCTTGGAATTCCTACCCAGGCAGGATCATCAACAGCTACCAGCTCTTCCTAGCTCTCTCTAGGTACCGGCTTCACAGGAGGAGCTGTATTATCATGCCTGGAAGGAGAACTGCATGACCAGCATTCCCATCCCATGCCCATCAAAGGCACTGGGATCCCCGAGTTGGCAGGAAGAGTCTCCCACTGATTCAGAAGAGCTGGAGATTGACCACCCCAAGGCGTGGCTGGGCAAACCTTACCTTCGAACCCTTGCAGCTTCAGATCAGATGTTCAGATGTTTTTGTTCTGGTCTATTCAAGACACTTTCTTACCATTTGTTCTCTTTTTCTATTCCCTCTGACTAGGCCTCCCCTGTCCCACCCCATACTACACAATCTCACTTCTGGTCACCGGCTGTTTCCTTTGATCCATCTCTTCCTCTGTAAAAAACAATATTTTCAGTTAAATAATTCAGATGGCTAAAGAATGGATACATGACTTCATATTATCCCTTTGTACTTCTGTCCACTATCTGTCCTATCTATTTGTACACTGTCAGACTTGGAAAGCAAATTTTGTGCACACATTATCAGGCTTGGGAATGATACAAGTAATTAGCAATGATATATTATATTCATTCTAACGTGCCTTCTGCCTTGTAAATAAAGGTAATATTATTTGAATCCTCTTTGACTACACCATTTTTAGCAACAGATCTGGGATACAACACCCTGAGCAACCGTGTTTATCCCTCCTCAGTAGGGCAGGCCAGTCAGGCTGCGTCAAAGGTTCTCAGTTGTGGGAAAACACTACCTTGTCTGAGGACAGCACAGCCCACGAGACAGCAGGGCTGTATGAAACTAGCGTGATAGTGGAGAGAATGTCACCAGAGAGAGAAATTCAAAGGACCAAATTCCTAATACTGGGTAAAAAGAAAAGGTGTACAACATGTTTTCATACACAGAGAATGAATTTTGAGCACACGAATGTAGGTTTAGAATGCAGAGCTGCTCTAATTAAAAAAACCAAATGCACTGACAACAAAAGTGAATGATTCCTCACTCTGTAATGGCTACCAAAAGATTGTTAATAGCCACACGATATTTGAATCTCTGCTAGAAATTTGAATCGAAAATTGAATGTCTGCCAGAAAGATATAATGATGGTCAGAATTTTAAAATCATTTTTAATGTTGAGTCATGTGTGAACAGGATCGGGACTTCTTCTGATCCACTCAATCTACCAGATGTAATTCATGTACTGTTCTGAAGTAATGGATTAAGAAGAATGTGGGAGAAGTACTGTTCTTCCAAAGCACCCATGTGGAGGTCATACTTTAAAGTCCCTGTGAAAACATTATTTTGGAATAGCTCTGGGAAATTTCCAAATGTGGATAAGCCATAGATATTTGCAGAATGTTGGCCTTCAGCTTGTTCTAAAAATCTATCAAAGCCCAAATATTTTTTTCAGCAATATTAAGTAGCTTTTGGATTACATTCCCAGGACTCAATCCTGAAAAACAGCAAGTTGTATGGCCTATTAGTTTTCTTCTTACTGCCTACATTGATTTAATAACTGATTTTTCATTCACAGAGGAAGTTGCTGACCCAATTGATGTAGATGAATGAGTTAACACTAATTTCGAAATTACTGAATTTGTTAGGGAAGACAATTAGATATTATTTTTTTGAGTTTTATTTGGTTTTCCATTAGGATGTATTAATTCTGTAATATCAAATATAAAAATAACCTCATCTTCCTTTTGCCTTTTTTTTGAAGGTTCTTATACATGAAGATTTACCATGCAAATTAGTGGCACATAAAGAGTACTCCTGGCAGTGGGAGAAATAATGAGGCTTGGCTTCTTATGCCTTTATAAATCATGAAAAATAACGTGTGATCTCCCACTGAATCTAAGCGATAACAACTCTGCCTCTGACATTTGCATTTAGGAAGGAGTGATCTCACGTTTTAAGTCTTCCCTCAGAATAAGCTCTCTCCTGTACTTAGCTGGCTCACTTCAGTAATTCATAAAAACTTCCTGCGCCTGACAGGCCTGTCAAATACTCAGAAATGGGCTAATGATTTCCAAACCTTACTGTCGAAATCACGCTCTATTATAGTCTTGCTAAGCCTTGATTTCCAAAGACATAAAAGCTTTTTTGTGATGTTTACAAGCCCTGTCCTAAGGACTGTCCCTGACAGCATGTTAAAACCCAACCCTACTACGGTACACCATATTTGTAAAGAACATATTCAAAATTACTCATTCTTAACTGTCACTGATCATCACTGCTGTCCTCCTTCCATGTCACTTCCTTCCTCAGGTTACAAATGCAAAAGCGGGACTTTGTATAATATCATGC
This sequence comes from Balaeniceps rex, assembly GCA_013401315.1. NCBI lineage: Eukaryota > Metazoa > Chordata > Aves > Pelecaniformes > Balaenicipitidae > Balaeniceps > Balaeniceps rex. The sequence continues at coordinate 40,117 of VYZW01020045.1, forward strand.
TTTAATAGGCGAAACTTGAAAATGAAGCTATTTCGCATTATTTTCATTTCATGCCTACAACTGAGCAGTGACAGGTTCGCCAGAGAAACCCCAAACAACTCTCTACTTTTTAACCATTCTGGCTTTTTTTTTTTTAAATAAAAACTCTAGAACTGTTTTTCGGCGGGGTGGGGGTTAACAATTCTGCATTAAACCCCCCTGAACTCTCACCGCCTAGCAAAGCTCTGCAAAAGCCTGGCTGATCCAACCCCCCCCCGCTCCTCCTGCACCTCGTTTACTAAGCAGCGCCTCCGCCGGACGAAAAGCCGGCCCCGGCTGCCCAGCCACGGCGGGGGTGTGTGCGAGTGGGGCGAAGCGAGCGGCCTGCCCGGCGGTGCGGCTGCCAGCCCGGGCGCTGAGCCCCGAGCCACGGCTCGGGCAGGGGGAGCGCAGCGGTTGCGAGCGGGGGCCGAAGAAGCCCTCAGCCTGTCGCAAACCAACTTCCCGCCCTCAGGGCGACCCGCCGGGGTCAGCCGCCCGCCGGCTCAGCGAGGTGAAGCCGTTGGCGGCCGTTGGCTGCGGCTCTCCGCGCCCACTCCCTCAGAACGCGCCAACGGCCCGGGGCCGCGGGGGCAAACGCACAACTCACCCTCGCCCGGCCACCGTCGCCTCCCCCTTCTCGGCCGCTTCCGCCCGCCCGCGCCCCGCCCCCGTCCCGCCCCTCACGGCCAATCACATGAGCCAGCGCGGGGGCCGCCGGGAGCGGGCGCTACCCGAGGGGCTCGGCTGGGGCTCAACATGGCGGCGCTAGCCAGTTGCTGAGCGGTCGGTGGCCGCGGCGTCGGGGCAGGCGGCAGGAGCGGGAGCCGCGGAGAGGCAGCGGCGGGCGGACGGGGAGGGGAAGCCAGCGGGGCCGGGCGGAGAGGAGCGGAGGAAGGTGGCGGGGGCGGCTCGGGCCCCCAGGCGGCGGCGGCGATGGCCCAGTGTGTGCAGTCGGTGCAGGAGTTCATCCAGGACTCGTTCGTGCCCTTGGTGGCTGCGCTGTGCAGCGAGGAGGCGGAGAGGCTCACCCGCAAGAACAGCCTGAGTTTCGCCGAGCTAGTGAAGCCCTTCTGCCGCCTCACCTCGGAAGGTCGGTGCCGGGAGCGGGGCGCCCGGCTTGTTTACACGGGGCGGGGAAGGCGGCGCCGCTCCCTTCCGCCCGGCGGCGGCCCGGGGGGCGAGGGGTCCCGCCCGGCCTGCCGCCGCGGCTGGCGCCGGCGCTCCGCGTCCCCGGCCCCCGCCCGGCCTGCCGCAGCGGCTGTCGCCGCGGCTCCTCTGCCCGGCGAGGCTGAGCCGAGCGGGGATGGGAGGCGAGACCCCCTTCCCCGGGCCGTGGCGGCGGCCGCTCGGCCGGGTGTTACCGGGAGCTGTGACAGGCTGTGCGGAGGCAGGCGTTTGCCGGGGCTGCCCCAGGTGGCTGTTAAGTGTGTTCAGTTCTATTCGATCTGTTCTTCTCTGTGGAACCTTGGAAGTTAGGCTGCTTCTGGAGACATCACAGAGCACACGGCTGTGGAGAAAGGTGTCTGTAAATCTAGCTCTTCCAAACGGATTTCTTCCTTCTTGTAAAACGACTTTACTGTTATCTGGGTGGTAATTGTACCTGGCTTTTGCTGTAGATCTTGGATTTCACACCTGTGGTAAGGCTGTTAGTAAAGTACCCGGTCGTTGAAGGTATGGTCAGTCTTTCAGAAACATTAATCATAATTTCAGTTACAAGTCTTTGCTTTCTCTCACCTGTAGTTTTATCGTATATACTTTTTTTTGTAGCTGTTTCTCTGAGTAAGACCTGTGCAAAGAGAAGATGTGAATTGAGCTGGTGACGTGGCATAGGTGAAATGACCATGTAAAGTAGCAGCATAACTGGAAACTGACTGCTTAAGAGAAACAATAGGATTCTTTTACTGTAATTCTTTAACTGTCTGGATTTTTTTTTTAATTTAACTAAGCTATACTTTTCAAGCCACTGCTTATCAGAATAGTGTGCAGGACAGCCATTGGAATAGAACTGCTTGTCAGAATAGCAATGCAGTGACATTTGTCACATTTGGTTTCTGACAGACACTTAGCTCAGACTTCAGTCTCTTCGTGTCGTGTGTTGAGGAAACTGCAAGAGAAGGAAGCTTGTACTGTCACTTGAGTTACATTTTTGCATTGCTATTTAAAAAAATGGCACCAACTTAAAAGCTAGTATGTGTTAAAATCTGCCTTAATTCTGTGGCAAGTCTTAAGAACTTGTTAACCGTAACTTTATAAATGTTTTTCCCTTTGTTTAGCAACACTCATGAGCTATGTGAGAATGCAACAGACAAAAATAATAAATGCAGAAGCTCACATCCTTGGAGTTCTGAAGTTACTTAAATATCTCTTTACGTTCTTTGGTGAAAGGCTTTCAAAATGCATCTAGCAAACAAAACCAGGCAGACTATTCAAAATGAAGCATTTACTCTGAAGAGTAGTTAATTCTCTTGTCGCTTAGTTGTAACTATTTTTGTTCCAACTATTGTAACAGTTAAGGAACTTGCAAACCTGAATCATCCTCAGTGTTCCTTGTGTAAATGCAGACCTCGATAGTATGTCGATGCTTATAAACCAAACCAGTCTTCACTGTCTTCTTTATAAAGGAGTTAGGTATGGCTAAAGATTAGACTTCCTCCCTTGATATAATGTAAGACTTTGAGCTTATTACTTGAGAGACTTGATGCTGACTTGATTTCTGCATTCTCCTAAAAACTTGTGAAGGAAAGCCCCACTCTTTGATTTTCATAGTTTCATAGTAATTTTTGATATTTCTGTGATAGGTCTTCTGCAAGCTCTGTCATGTAATAGTATAAATTAACACCTTCATGAACTGCATCTAAATCCTCATGATACAGTTTTAATTTCCTAATTGTGCAGCTGTGGCCATTGTGACAAATCTTTGAGAAGGGGTATCCTTGCTGTTCTGTGTAGGCTGCATAACTTCGACAGTCTGAACCAGCCTGTTCAAAACCTGACCCGAGGGTCAGAGAACCAAGAAGCTGAAGCTTGGTGGGTTTTGTTGCTGCACTACTCTACCTGTATTCTGATTCGACAGGCTGCGAGCCTGACTGTGGTTCTTTGCTCCAAGTGTGACTTCCTCTTCTAGCTTCATGGAAAAAAATGTTACTGCATGCTATATGTAACTTCTTGGGGTGAAAGCCAGGATGCATGAGGGTAGGGAAAGCAGTACTAGGCATCTTCTTCAGGCAGAAGAGTAGTTCAGTGCAATAAAATTTCTCATGAGTTTGTTAACAGTAAGCAATTTCTCTAGCTCCAGGATTTGTGGAGCTCTGTGACAGGGAAACATGCTTGTTGGAGTCTGCACAAACACTGTTCCATACTGTCACTGTTAACTGTATCCTCTGCACAAGACCTGGAAACATAGGATAAGTTCTTAAATTGCTCTACCTTAATAGTTTTGACCAGACTTAGCAGTAAAATTTTTCCATGGTGCTTGTCATCTCCAATTAAGAGGAAGAGAGGCATGGTTAATGATCTGATCATGGTACAGCAGAATGTGTATACATGCACATGCCTCCACAACTGTGTGTTTCACTGCTTGTGATTGTTTTGATGTCTTCACTTTTAAGCACAATTTTTTTTAAGGGACCATGAAATGCTGTCCTTTTTTTATTAATACTCCTGTCTTTACTTAGTGGCTATTTCATTGAATTTGTAATGTAAAATTGCGTTGATTAGTATTTCATCTCTTTAGAAATAAGCTGTCCCTTGTACTTGTGCAAAACTTTAAAGTACATGCGTTACTTCCTGAACTCTTCTATAATTTGAAGAGCTCAGTCACTGGTTTGCTACTGCATTTTTAGAGTCCTGTTGCAATACAGATTTTTCTCTGAAGTTTAGGATTTACACAGCTTATGAACCTGCCGAAGGCTGCATGTTCGCCAGTGTTCTTGCATAGAGAAGCAGTGCAGTTACAAAATGAATCTCCCGATTTATGTACAAACCAGTTTTGATACAAAGAAACTAAGCTGAGCTTTCTACTGTGCATGTGTCAATCATCCTTCACATGTTAACAGAGATGTTATGGCCCAGACCACTGCCTGATTCTTCAGGTAGTGTTAAAACACATGCTTCTTGTGGTTGCTCAGTCCAAGGAGACCAGATTGTATCTAATTTCAAGTCAAACCCCGCAAACACACGTAACGTAGATGTAGGGGGGAGCCCTTGTGCTAATCGGTATTAATCTACTCATCAACTTCTGCCTGTCAGTGACTTGCTAATGTTGGTGTAGCCAAAAATACCCTTGCAATATAGCAAATTGTGATGGTAGGAAATCCTGAGCACAGGTTCAAAGTGCTCCATACTGTAATTTTTAGCTTCTAGACTTTCATAAGTAAGTCATTTTTTGTTACTGAAGGAGAAATGGTTAAAAAGAGTGAGTGAACAACTTTACTGTCCTGGTAAGTCTTGACTCTAGAGGAAAACAAAACCAAAACCCTCCCCAAACTTCCATTTTTCTTTGATAAAGGGAACCAAAAGTGTATTGTGGACTTTATACCTTTGCATTTATTCTCAAAGTGGCAGTCTTTCTTGACTGTTGTGTTTGTTAGTAACAATTGACGCCGAATTTAACAAATTTATGTATTGTATAGCTAGGTTTTCTTTAAAATAGCATCCAGTTTTTAAGAATCTTTAAAAATACTATCTGAACTCATACTGTCTTGGTGGGAGGGAGAATTACAGTGTATACTTCAATTAGCAAGTGTCACTTTAAGATAGCCTTGGTTACTCTTAAACCAAAGTGGTTTATGTCTTAAAAAAAAAAAAGGGGGGGAGCTTCTGATAACCGTATCTGATTTTAAGCCTTAAATATGTGCTGGAAGTAAGGAGTTATAATAGGAACACTGCATTTATTTGAGCTTAGTTTGATGTTAGGAATTCCTTGTTCATGAGTATTTTAGTCAACATCTGAATATTTTCAACTTCTGATGAGAAAGATCTTGTCCTATTATATGTTACTACTCCCACTTTTGGCAAAATGCTTTCTGGAATGATCTTATGAACACTTGAAGGAAATGTATAACACTAGAAATTTTTTGTTAGGGATTAAGGCAAGAGCTTTGTGGGGTTCCAAGTATGTCCTTTATGTCAGTCCTTGGCATTGCGTGTATGCTGGAAATGTCATCTGCATCCTGTATGGAAATGTGTTTGCTCTTCATTATTATGGCTATTATATTTTAGGAGAGACACCAATGATGAGTTTTAGTGTTATAGCTGCACTGGTAAAGGCAACTGGTTTCTTAGTTGTTTGTCCCTCCCACTTCCTTTACATTTGATCTTTTTGAACTGGATGAATTAAGTTTAGCCAGCACAATTGCCCTCCTCTGTGTTGATACAGCCTTATGATGAACCAGCTCAATCTGAAACTTACAGCTGAAAAAACCCACAGATTTCTAGGTCATTTTGGGCAGGATCAGTTCTCTAAACTGCTTCACTGTGTTTTCCCAGGAGCTTCAGTGCTGGCTGAAGGTTGGGAGTGAATGTGTGACTGAGGAGGGTAGAACTATGCCAGTCCAGACTTGAACTGAGATAGAAATCTGCTTTAACAGCTAAGATGGACTGTAAACACATCTAGTGTGATCTGGCTCAGGTTATATAGTTGTTGCTCCTGAAAAGGCTTGTGGAAAACGTGTGGAGTGCTCTCTAGGCTGGAGGGGACCAAAAACTCAGTTTCAGACCTTCACGGTGTGAATTTTGTGGTTAGTTGCAAGACAAGGAGAAGAACAAGAATTTTCCTTTGTGCTGCCCTTTATATGCTGTACAGTGATTTGTGAAAACAAAATGCAAAGGCATCAAGGCCTGTATTGTGGGGCATGTGGTAGCACCAGGTGTCTTAGGTAGCCATACTCAATGTGTCCTGCCTGCACATACAGTCTGGCTTGCTTGGTGGTGCTTGTGGTTTGAAATAGGGAAAATGACATGAAAAATCAGAGCAGACCCAGAATTGTAATGTCTGTTGAAAATGTCATGAATACTTTTTTTAAAAACAGATGACTTGAGGGAGCAGGTTTCACAAAGATTCTACAAAGGGAGCTCTGCATTTACAAGTCATGTGAAGCTCAAATTATTGCTTATGGTAAAATGTAACTTTGACTGTAAGATACGGAAGAGATTGCAGCCCAATCAAATTTTAGTGAAAAGATCACAGAGCTAGACCTTAAGTAGAAAGGTGGACCAGTACACATAAGTGTAACAAAACCTTAGTTTTCTTGTGATTAATCATTTTTTGCTTTTCAGGAGACTGAGACTTCTTTTTGAAAAACAACAAAACTACCAAAACAAAACAGAAGCAGGGACTTAGGGAATAAAAGCGATCACATATCATTAAAGAAAAAAAGTGAAATTTGCCTGTGATGATATTTTTTTAAACATATAGATAATAAAGGCACCCTACGTATAGCTGTCACAGTTATATGGAATTTCAACTTTAATTTTCAAGTTAAATACCGTTGTTCATTAATCATCTTGCTGGACTTTGCTGCTGCCTTGTCCTTTAGGCTTGGTATTGATCCCTTTGCATGGGCTTGGCACTCTTTCTTTAGTGGCATTTTCTGCTGATGGCTTTCTTGGAGAAGTTGGACTTAATGGGAGGAAGATTTTTTTTTGGATAAGTAACACAAAGCTGAAACAGAGTGAGTTTCTGTGTGCTGATAACATCAGGCTGGTATCACCCTTTTAATGGCTCATTTTAATAATGAATCTGTTTCTTTTTTGGAATATTATTTTCATTTGTAACATTCTACTTCACTTTTTCTAAATAAGCAACCTCTCCACACCAACAACTTGCATGCTTGCCAGCAGTTTATAGTTCTGTCATAAAGACTAGGTACATGAACACTTTCACTGCATAGTTGGGATTTTTTCTTTTGAGGTTGCATGCAATAATCCACTGTTTGTCTGGCAAAACTCTCGTGCATGATTCCAAAATCAATATTTAATACTCATAAGACTACTTCTGTTTTTTAAACAAGCATTTAAAGGTGAATCGGAGTGCTGGTGTTACTAACACTGACTTTATTTTTAATTGATTAATTTTAACCAAAATGTAACTTCAATAACACCCTTTTAAGATAAATCAATTGTGTGATGCCATTTGGAGAATAGGGGAGTTCTAAACCCATTTCTTTAAAAAAACCCCAACTAACCAAACAAAAAACCCCCCACAAACCAAAACAAGCTTAAGATAATCACACTGTAGTGTTAAAAATGAAAGTATATGCTCATTTTGGATGAAGTAATACTATGCTATCCCAGTCAAGTTTCTTGAATGCTATTGTTGTATATTAGGGTTTTCTTGGAAACGGGGACTCCTTGGAACATGAGATGTTATGTGAAATCCATATGTGGTTACTATGGGCTTTCTGTGCAAGTTGAGTACATTCCCCAAGGGAGGGTGTGCAGCAGTGCAGGGCATGGATTTTTGAGTACTTTATTACTCTGAGTGGATATTCTTAAACATTTTCATTAGTCTGCCTTGGTGAGCCTAATGGTGAACATGAAGTAGTTTTTTCATTCTTGCCTTCCCCTCTCTCCATTTTTGATACTCAAGTATTATAGACTGTGATCTATAATTGATGATGGAAATGTTTAATGAAGAAAGTAATCTTTAACGGAAAAGAAAAATCTGTTGGAGAAATACTAATTTATGGTAACTTTTAACTATCTGTTATACTCCTTAACAAAGCCTATTTTTTTCTTTTTTAGTTCACATGAGAGATCCTAATAATCAGCTTCACATAATTAAAAATTTGAAGATTGCTGTCAACAACATTATTACTCACCCACCTCAGCCCAGTGCCATTCGAAAACTTTTGAATGATGTTGTGTCTGTCAGTCAGCCTGCTGAAGGACTAGTAGCTAATGTGATCACAGCCGGAGATTATGATCTCAACATTAGTGGTATGTAATGATATTGTATTTTTTGTAACATAAACTGGAATTTAGTGTAAGGTTTCTAACCTTGATTTCAACTTCATGGCATGTATTAAAATTACTCAGAGTTGATCAGTTTTGAGTCATTGTTTTTACTGAAATCCCAGATATATCAAATAGTTTTTGTTTTATATAATGCTAAAAGAGTGGTTGAACTTTAATAATTCTTAATTTTATGTTTCCTAATGCTGTAATTCTTCTGAACTTGTGTTAAATAATCAATCATATTATTTTAATGTAGAAAATACTTATGCTTTGGTTGTGTTAGTAGCTTGTCAGATGAGAGAGGTTTTCTTGTTACAGAACTGATATACTGACTTGTTACACTTGGTTGAATAAATATCAGAATTTATTTATAATGTTGGTACTAATGTACTGCTTTATGTTGATGTTAGTCCTCCTGGCTTCTTTTGTTTT
>VYZW01020046.1:5818-24929 GCA_013401315.1 Balaeniceps rex
CTACTGAACAGAAGCAGATGAATGCCGAAAAGATGTGTCCACCTCATGCAGGATATGTTAGACAAACTGACCTTCAGTGCTAAACCAACTGGCACACAGTACAAAAACTGGAGTAAATGTCAGCCTGCATCAGGAGTCAGCACTGGGTCCTGCTGACCTTGTGGAGTCACAGATGTGATAGATGAGGAGGAAGGGGGTTGTGGTGCTGCTGGCACAGTGACAGTCCCAGAAATGACTGGTGACCTACTGAGTGCAGCTGTGAGCTGGGTTTGTGCACTTTTTATAGCGAATTTCAATGTCTTGTTAATCAAGGAGTGTGCCCCTGCACCCTAGTGATACCACATGAAGGCACCTCAGAAGAGTGAATAAATTAATACACCTTNATATTGCAAGTAAAAGTCAGGTGATCCAAAAATGGCCCAAGAGGTCACAGATTCCTGTGCTGAGACCCCACGCCAATACAAGCCAGTGAAGAATTTTGTAAATTCTCGTAATTTATATGCAGAGGAAGAAAATGCTGTGAATTTTCATCTATGAATTTTCAAGATAAGACAAAGAATGACACAGACTTAAAAGGAATGTGAAGTTACCGGCATTAGAAACGAATGTGGTATATTGCAAACAAATGAACTGCATAGCAGAGTTTGTAATCATTACATTGCAAGAGTGATATGTACAGTGGACCTAAAAGATTTGTGAAGATGTGAAAAGGAAAGAGGAGCTTTGACAGCATGCAGAGAGACACTTAGGAAAGCACCTGTGCTAGATGACGTGTGCAGTAGGTACGCTGATGTTGAGACTGGAAGATGCCCAATGACATATCTATTTAGTGTCATATGTCAGTAGGTGAACGTAGGTTTGTGTGATCTATTATTCAACATAAAGAAAATATTACACTGTGCATTGATCATTGTTGAATTGAGATGATGATGGCAGCATACTGGGGCACTTTGGANGATATGTTAGACAAACTGACCTTCAGTGCTAAACCAACTGGCACACAGTACAAAAACTGGAGTAAATGTCAGCCTGCATCAGGAGTCAGCACTGGGTCCTGCTGACCTTGTGGAGTCACAGATGTGATAGATGAGGAGGAAGGGGGTTGTGGTGCTGCTGGCACAGTGACAGTCCCAGAAATGACTGGTGACCTACTGAGTGCAGCTGTGAGCTGGGTTTGTGCACTTTTTATAGCGAATTTCAATGTCTTGTTAATCAAGGAGTGTGCCCCTGCACCCTAGTGATACCACATGAAGGCACCTCAGAAGAGTGAATAAATTAATACACCTTGTTTCAGTGGTTACTGCTCCTGGTGCTCTCTGCAGTGATTCCTGATACTGCATCAAAGCTTCTTAAAGCAAACAGCAGAAGCTGATGCTAATCCTAGATACAAGGTTCTAATAAAACTAAAAATTAAAATCTATGTATGTGTAATGTTAGAGACAGACTTGGTCACTCACATGAAGTGAAGTGAATGCAGAAATAAAAGAAAGTGAAATTAAGATGAGTTGATCAAATGGCAAGGAAGTGATACAGATTAATAAAATGAATGAGAAAAATATGAACTTAAAGGTTGCTCCAGCTAAAGATAAATTGAGGGTCAGATTCTATACTGTGCATAGAAAAAAATGTTGATGTAGCTGAATGAATATGGATCAGACTTAGTGAATTTTTCAAGAAGTAAAATAAAAAGCAGAACCTTTTATATACTTAACTCTTTAGCCAAATATATTGAAAAATGTATTTTTAAATGTACTGACTTTTTCACATTTAATATTTCTGTAAGGCACTGTTTTCTTTTATCTTTTATCCGTTCTAACAACATGACTAATCTCCATGTTTATAAAATCATTAAAATTTAAAAAGTAAAACCTATATCTGTGACATTAGCCTATGGGATTTACTCTTTCTTTTTTTCCTCAAGAACAAGTGTCCAGTCTTCTGAACAACTTTTCCCCTTGATGAGTTTGTGCCCCTCTCTGTACCAAATGATCACACAGGTTTTGCAAAACACTGCGTTCCTGATGTCCACATCGTTATCTCCTTAGAGAGTCTAGAAACAGTTATCTTAAAATGTATGGCAGATCAACTGAGGAAGGAGTCTGTCTTAAAGTTGATTTGCTCCCCATAAAAACTGCCTCCACCCCAGCAGTTAATTCACTGTACATTCAAGGCTGTCACCACAGCACACTGTAAATTGCCAGCTGATTTTTTTCCTCCTTTAATGTATGTAACTCTGAAGTTCTAATTATTTATGGTAAGGTACTCCAGTAATTTTCACAAAGCAAACTGAAGCTACTCACACAAATTCTAATTTGTAGAGCTGTATCCCACTGTGCAAACTCCTTCTATGTATTCAGTTGGTTTCAGTAATCTGTATTCTCTTATTAAACTGTTGTATAATTTTATTGTCACTCTTAAGAAGTTAGGATATTCTTCTGTTAATTTTTCTTTGCTCTATCTTTCTAATGAGTTGTTTGCAAGATCCATCATATGTTGATAGATTTAATATAGATGCACACTGTCTCCATCTTACCTACGATAAATCAATAAATACCCATGCACGTTTCATACACTTCTACTCACTAGCATCCTGTCAACTATTTTACAAGTGATAATTAAATTGTGAGATATCTGTCCTTTAAGAAGCATAACACTAAAATTTCACCCATGTTTATTTCTGTGCTAAATGTTCTCTTGATTTTTTTCCCAAAACAATCCCGAAAATACTCAGCTTAAAAGAGTACTTACCCATAGGCTAGCACAAAATTACTAACTTTGCAATGATAAATATCTTGCTTTTTAAGCAGCTCCATTCAAATTCTAGTCAATGTTGACAACGAAATCATTCCCTTTTCCAGAGCAGAGTTGCATTCAGATTTAGCAGAGTTCCATTATGTTTTAACTTAAAGTAACATGTTTCCTGGACAACTCAAACCTGTGAAATGCTAGTGTGGCAGAAGAGTGGGTATGTACCCAACAGTACCCACCACTGATAGTAGCTGCTTGTGGCAGGTTGTGACAAAGTCACACAAGCTTTTCCTCACTCTCTGCTACTTCCCAGTGCAGACGGCACTATTATGCAGGATGGAGATCAGAGCTAATTTACTTTGACTTGTACTTTTGTAGCCTGCATCTCCACATAATCAGCAGTCTCTCTACTAAAATTGCAACGAGGCCTCATTTTGACGCCAAATGCGGCAAATTTTTCATGACCAGCGGAGTTCAAAAATTTTGATAAAATTTTGCATTCTTACGTAGTGACTGTTGTTGGAGATTATGACCAGATAGTTTCATTACATGAAACCCTTGTAAGTGGCATTATACACGTCTCACTCGCTTGAAGCTTGAAAGTACAAATTTTTGGCATTTAAGCAAATATTCTTACAAGTATCAAAAAGAAAGAAAAAAGCACCAGGCTTAGTTTTTACATAACCTATCAGTTCAAATCATCATTGTGTTGAAACAAGTAGCAGTCAAGTTGTATTACTTAAAATTAAGTCCCAAGTCCCTATATAATTACATTTCATTTTTTAACTAGACTTTTGTTTGGCAAATACTAAGATAAAACCCCATTCTTCTCCAATGGACAGCCAGAAAATCAGCTGCAAAGAGTCAGCTATAAAGAAAGCTCTAAAAGCGCTTAAAGTTCAGTTTATAAAAATTTGCACTGTGATTTCATCACATGGCTTCTTTGCATATTTTGCATATTTTTTCTTAGCACATTGCTAAACTTCATTGAAAAAATCATATTGTAAAAGAGTGATGAGCCCTTATGTGGGTAATGACGCTGAGGCCCATTTAGCCTTCCCTCCCATATTTAGAAAATTAATGAAGCTGTAGAATAGGTGAGTCAGTTGGGTAGAGATGGAAGACTCTAAAGAGGAGGCTTCCCTTCTCATAATTACCTCTCATAATCCAAGGGAAATCTATCTGAATTATTGCTAAAGGAGATCTACAGGAGTCAAGCTAGGGAGGTGGATCAGCAGAAATTATCATCCTGAAGCAAAAAGAAAATGAAAGCTTCTGGAAATGTCCTACAGGCAAAGGTGTTCAGAAGGATAAAACTGAGGAACAAAGGAACAGCTAGAATATTATGCTGCAAGTTGTACTAAAGAGATGAGTCCAATACATGAACAGTCTTACAAGATTGAGGCCTCAGCACTGTAAAACCAAGAAAGGGGAGCTGAGAGCAGCACTTCAGCTGAGCCCACATTCATGTCATGAGCAGGCATGGATCTCGGACACGCAGAGTTCAATTGCAGCAAAAACTCCTTCAGCCTCTTAGTAGGAAGTGAGTAAGAACTGTTGTGGGGAAAAAACCAACCTTGAAGCAAAACTGGACACAACTCTGTCTATTTATAGTATCTTTACAAATCAACGGGTATCATTTCTATTCAGGGTTGTCCCTTGAAAATATAACCTTTGAAAATTAAATGTAAAGATAAAGATTGATTGGAGGCAGAATATTACCAACCGTCCCTAAAATAGGAACTTACTTTAGCCATCCTGGCTTTTGGTAAGCTTCAGTTTGAAGCATATCTAAAACTAAACACAAAAAAGATCAATTTTTTTTTAAAAAAGGATATACTCTTTCTCAACTTGTCTAGATTCCCAGCTATACTAAATTCTGCATATAAAGGTAACCCAAGGTCAGAATTCAAACAGATAAGTAGTGTTTTACACAGCCTAAGAATTTCGGACGTGGAGGAAGTTACCCTGTTCCTCGTTCTTGTAAAAATCCAATTATTTTGATTATGAAGGCACAATGAACCTCCTACGATCATCTTTTCCCTCTGGGTTATTATGAAACATGGGGCTGGAATTTTAAGGCAATGCCAATACTCTAACCTGAGTGTACATCTTACTTTTAAACAGGAAAAAATCTGTTCAAGCTAACAAGGAAATCCGTGTTTATGGAAAGAAACACTTAGGTAAATGGACATCTCATTTGAGAGTAAACTTCTATTTTCAAACAAGGAACAAGGCCAGAAGCATATCTTTAGATTATCCATCCTGGTTGCGCAGTAACTCCATCACCACCTCCCAAGCATTAGGGAATAACAACAGTTCATTAAATCCCATTCCTACCTTCAAGGATGTTCTGTCAAAATATATGCGGGCAGTAGCTGAGCAGAATTACTATCCAATTATGATGCTATCTTCCCCTCTTTAGATGTAGATGTATACACCAGAGAACTATCCTCCTTTTCCAGTGCTTACTCTTGCTTTATTGACTTACTTAAGCCCAGTATAGCATCATAAGCAAAGTTTAAACTGAAGGAGAAATTTTTAAATTTCATGGAAGACGATAGATGATTCCTCTTAAAACATACCCACTGGCCTGACCATAGGTTCTTATTTCCAAGATAGTCCTTTAATTCAGACCTTATCCTCCCAAGAGAGATTCCCAGATAAATAACAATAACAAATCTAACCAGTTAGCAGTCTGCTGTTAAAAGTTACGGGTGGTTCCGATTAAGTTATTCTGATTACTATAACTCTATGACTGTGATTTCTGTAACTCTAAAACATTATGTACCTATTCCAGATTAAAGTAGATTTAAAGGCAACACAGCCCAGAAAAATAACTTTGCACATAATACCTAAAAGTGACTTCACAACTGGGGATTACAAACTGCCCCAGGAACAGCCTTTTTTGCACTGCTCACAGCTTCCAGCACAACCTCACAAGCGGACCAAGCCCGATGGCCCACAGAGCGCTCCGGCAGCGCTGCTCACCGCAGCATCCGTTCTGCAGGCAGGACCAGCGGGGCTGTGTCCACCAGGCCTGCCTTGTCTCCTGTGCCATATGCACTCCATGGGGGTTGGACAGGGGTCGGTAAAAAGGCTGCTTGGGTCTTTTTGTCGATGCCAGGTGAGGAAAGGATGTCATTCTAATCACTGTACTACATGCTACTGTGTGCCACCATATGCATATTTGCAACAGTTAGGAAACTTTGAAAAAGGACAAAAAAGGCAGTTGAATTACAACCACCACCATAAACTCCACACAAAACAGAAGCCTTTTTTTTTTCTGGCTCTCCTGCAGTATTTCAGACTGAAGCTTTATTTGTGCACCACTGAATGATTTAGGTGGGCAAATGTGAAGAATTAGTATTGAAACACTGCAAGGAAACGGCAACAGGAGTTTCAGCGGGTTTTCTTTTTTGTTCACCCCACCTTTTACACGCCAGATCAGACTGAATAGTTAGCGAAGGCCATTTCCAGAACATTTCTGAGTTGCAAAGATTTTAAACAAGTTCAAGTATAGTTACAATAACCTGCTCCTAATTTTTTAGCAAAGTCTTTTAAAATACTGCTGCCCAGCACGCTGATGGAATCGGCTTTTCTTCAGGGTCCCACAAAATACCCCTAGCGACTCTGATTTAAGCAGACAGAGCCCTCACACCAGGCTAAGTGAATGAGACACACAGCTAACGATATGGCCTGCGATCTGCCATGGAGCTGAGGATGTGGATGCATATTATTCCTTTGATCAGTTCTTCAGTAGTACTGTCAGCAACTGCCCCCGCTCTACCCTTACGCACACACGCTGCTGCAAACGCAGGCAGGAAATGAGGACAAAAGGTAATTTTAATATTTCTTTTATGCCTGTCTTTGGGGGTTAATGCAGAAGCCTGAAATGATTATGTGCTGACAGGGAGGGAGACTGGAGTCTGTGTAGCCATGCCATTGCTACAAAAACCAGGTCATCCATTTGCCAGTGGTCAAGGATTTCAAGTGCATTATCATTAAGTTTTAAGAAGGCAAAAAAAAAAAAGATGCCCAAAGAGGCAAATTTTCAGCCAAAGGTATTGTGGGATCCTGGAAATGTGCTCCTAGGTGCATCATTGCTATTTATTAAAGCTCTGTAATTTGCTGTGTTACCCTATTATGGAGGGTAATGGGGAGGCAGGCACTTAACTACAGCAAAATTAGATTTCTCCTCGTCTGCACCAAAGGCACAACAATATTTTCTTGTAAAAACAGTGAAACCAGTTTTTCAAAAATGGAACTGACAGAAAAACACTGGAAAGCTGAAAGGAGCTGAAAACTGATGAGGTTGAGCACTTCATTGTCCCACGACAATATCTGCTTTTAATTTGATGTTGTTGTAAAGATGGGTGGGCAGGGCTGTGGAAACCCAGAGAAATGAACTTTCCTGTTTTATCATCAGAGTAAATCACATTAAAAAAAAAAAAAATCTCCATTTGATAATAAAAATAAAATGAAAGTCTGGTCTAGGGATAGCTCTCCACATTTGCATAAGCTCATTCACTCTGTACTAAAAGTGCATGGAAGTGTGCCTTAGCAATAATGAGCTAGATAGAGAACATCTACATTGTGATCTATGGGAGATTAATATTTTTGAGGTTTTCAACAGCAAGGCTATCAGGAATTGCAGAAGATACCTAATAGCTTATTCTATTTCCTCAAAAGAGAGTTATGTCTAGCGTTTTGCTTTCAGAATTTGGATGTGAACTGGTTGTTTTCAAAAATAGAGTATAGACAGTTTTCATTAACTGTTAGTAAAATGTTCTGATGGCAAGAGTTGCTGACTGCTGTTATGAATACTCACTTCTGTTAGAAACTCTTTCAGCTATGTGAATATATTGATATGCAGCTGAGAGGAAAATGGTCTATCCCAGTTGAAATATCACATTTTTCTTTTATTCTAAATATAAGTGCTTATTTACATAAGTGTCACGAGTACACTTATTACACTATTTACTGATAAATGGTCACATCTAGAGGTGAAGCGCTAGAAATATGTATGGCTGAATACATTATTTTGCTTCCAACCAATGTGTGTTGCAAACCTGCAGCTGGGTCTTTAGATGGTTTAAGTGTGCGAAGAATACATTGCCAGCAAAATTATGCTGTTGTACGTGAACTCTGGACCCGACCTTGAAGGCAAATAAGGATAATGAATTTGCCATAGAGTTCTGCTAATTTGTACAGGCTATAGTGCAAATTATTCTGAGCAAACCACATTGATCTCAGAGCTGGAAACAAGAATCCCTACGTAGTGTAACTGCCCCCCCACACAGAAGAGTACCTCCATCCAGTGAGACAGCCAACCTCCCTGGCCCCAGGAGTTGCACACTAAAAGTTTCATGTAGCTGGAAGGTACAGCATATATTTCTGAGAACAGCAAGCCGAAGGGGACCTCTGGGAGTAATTCAAAGGCAGGATAATGGCAGTTCCCCAGAAATAAAGCTGCCTCATGTGGGATAGGGCTGGACTGGGTACACTCAGGCTGGCTTCTGGGTGACTCACCGATAGAGACTGCAGCTGCCTTGCAGGCTTTCTCCCTCCTGGATCCAGCGGCTCACACTGCCCAGCTAGCCTTGTGCCAGCATCATCCCACTGCCTGCCACGTGACAGCACAAGGACCAGGAGCGGTCACCCTAACCTATACATATCTATAATAAAAATACTGCGAGAAAAAATTGAGAACTGAAAACAATAACGTATAAGCACTGCAACTGCATTAACTCAAATCCCAAGACTCCCGTCTATATTTGCTTCCAGGAAATACTATTCTTTTGCATTTATCTAGACTAATAGTATACGGATAAAATAAATGATATGGTTATTTTAAGAAACATCTGAAGAGTTGGAGAAATTTGGGGCAATCAGTCATCCCTGACTCATTTCCAAAAATTTTCTAGTGAAAGCCCTATCACCTCAGAATTAAATTAGAAAGCACACAAAAGGCATATCAAATCCTGAACTGGCAGGAAGGTAAGCTGGATAGTAATAAGGACTCTTGTAACGGACCTATAAAGGCTTTATTGTTAAGTGTTTACCAAAAAAAAAAAAGAAAAAAGAAAAAAAAGAGAGAGAAGATAAACAGAAAAAGCAAATCCTTAGAAATCATAAGAATAATCTTTGTTAGAAATGGCAGCTAGCAGCCCCAATGGAACTGTCATTTCATCTGATCTCCTCCATCATGGTCACATTCACCACCATGAACAAATGGGCTTTATATTGTCTAGATGGTTACTGACAGATAGTCTCATTAAGCAGATGATATTCATAGGAGAGAACTGGTAATACTGTTATCATTTTACAGACTACACAGAGTGCTCAGTGCTTCTGATCCAACAGGTTTCTTAGCTCCTCATGGCAATAGTTCCAATGTAGATTCAAGGAGGATTGTCAGTGGCTGCTTTAAGGCCCTGAGTCCACACACTTTGAGGTATTTCCACTTTTCCCCAGCTTCTTGGCCTCGAATGCAGAGGCTGTCCTTGGAAGCGTGAACCGAATCTTGGTAAGAGATCAAGGTGCTGCTGTAACCTACGCCCAGTGTCAGGGTGTAGACTGGCCTCACACCTCAAATCATCTGTTTTCCCCAAGGAACCAATCTGCTCCATCTGCCCAGAAACTTCTCACCATGGGTCATCCCTTTAGCCCTGCAGGCACTTACATCACCGCTGTTTGTGGGCTCAGTAACCTACCCTTAATCTTTGAGGTTATCAACTGTTACTTAGTGGCAATGGCCAGGGTCAGCATGGATTATGCTAACTGAATAAAAGCTGTACGCTTCTGAAGGATGGAAGTCCTCTGGTGAGAGGACTGCTTGTCTCTACGCTGTCACTGTAACCTCCTTTCTTTTTGATCTCTTGACCCAAGTCCCCCGACTACCCGCTCTGACCCTGTCCTAGCTCGTTCCCAACTCCCCTCTGGGAAACTCTGCCAGCTCCCCAAAAGGGAGCTTCTCTCTGTGGCTAGTGCAAGCTGGGCAGAATGGCTCTTTCCTGCCGGTTTCACTCCCTCCACTTAGGGCAGTCCTTCCTTTACTTTCATAAGCAAAAATATTCCCTGACTACCAGCTAAACAGAAATGGGAATTATGATGCCATAAATGGCAGGATAATAAATCTGAATACTTTGCTAATGAATACATTTTCAAACAACTCATCTCCAGCTAGCAAAAAAGAGCCCGTAGAAACCGTAGAGAAGAACAGTAATTACGTCAGTCTGACATTTTTTGTCCTATGTTTGTGAAAACATTTTCCTGAAAACTTCAGTTATACAACACCACATAACCAGACTTAATACACACAGTAAATTGTTGGCTATCATTATCAGTAATGAGAAGAGTTATAGTTGCAAAGCAGCTGCTGTAGCATTCAGCCATATTCTGCTGGCAAGAAAATAAAACTAATGAAAGATTTAAAGGAAGAATGTTATGCACGAGCCTTCTCAGACACGCGATTAAATACAAATTGCAAAACACAAATAAGTACATTATAAAACACAGAATTGCAGGTCAAAGATTGAAATTATTAGCATTGACAGAATCACTTTTATAGCTTTTCTTCTGAAGCTGTACACAGGATGCTATTCTTCTAAATGCTATGCTTATAAATAAAGATAAAACGAAACAGAACACTGCAAATATTTTCCCCTCATAACTATACTTTAAAAGCAGAACCATGCCTCCACTGTAATCACAGAAGATGCTATTTCATTAACAACTAATATTAGGAGCGAGTATGAAAGCAAACAAGCCAAAGGGAAAAAATCTGCTTCCAAGTATTGCTAAAAGAATCCCATTCATAATTGAGTTTGCTGTTTAGTGATGAGGCTTAATCTCTCAATGGAGGCAGAAAAGCAATACAGTCACAACTAAGCTGTGTTTTGGGGTCAGGTGAAGTGGATTCCTGACAATATCTTTCAATCACTTATAGATGCAACTATTCCTGGAGGCCAAAACCTGCTCTAGCTGGAAGATACAATTTCTTGACAAAGAGTAATAGCAAGAAAGAAAGACTGAGTACATTTTCTTAGAAGAAGAATGAGCTTCACAGAGGTCAGTGTTTTGTCTTTGTTGCTTCTCTTTCCAGAGCAGGGACAGCAGCTTCAAGCAAATCTGACACAGCATGCTCTGCATTAGTGGTTTTCTTCCTTCATACATCACCCTGTCTGTACCAATACCCTTTAGATACCTTCCCATTAATCTGGGAGTGGTTCATACACCTGCCTTTCCCAAGGAGAAAACTCAGCATAGTCCAACTCCCCATGTAGAAGCAACATGCAAAACAACCTTCCTCTCCCTGTGTCACAGGGGAGGAATTCACCTTGAGACTTGATTTCACTTCCTACGGGATTTATTAAATCTGAGAGCAATGAAGCAAGAGATGCACTGTCTGTTTGGGGTTCAGTTTTTAAGGATGACACAGACTCTCATTACCGACTGTATAGGTGCCATCTGAAGTAATGACTAAGATGAAAATTAAGAAACAGTGAAAAAAGTCTTCCTATTTTTGCTTCTGGAACTTGAGGAACTCTGGAAGTACACAGTAGATGCCAGCAAAACATTCATGTATGCACTCCTGGTAGTTCTTCAAGATCAGCTCATTATTTGCTGTGCGCTAATAATAAAGATGGGTGCCAGGCAAAACTCCAAATGAATAATATCAGCCCCCACAAACTCCTGTTGCCATGAGCAGTGGTGTCCACATGCTAAACACTACGCAACTGAGCCAATATTCCTACAATAGATCTTCACATCTCTGGGGAACAATGAAGTTCACTCCACTGTCAAGATATGTTCAGAGCATGTGTGTACGTATTTCATTACCAAGACAAAAGCCAACAGCCAAGTATTCAGCAAGAAATATGTATCATATTCTTGACAGATAGTGTAAGTAACAAAAAGCTCCTGTTCCACAGAAAGGAATATAGTTGAGAACATTTATCTTCTTGCATGAAAGATTTTGGTTTAGTTTTCCAGCTACAGAGTTTTATCAATGAAGCACAGCTAATTTGTACTCTAGGTGGAGATTAGTGTAAGATCTTTTAAATATATTTTCTAATAAGAAGTCAGCATGCAATCTATTGCAGTAAGTAGCAAAACAGAAAAATAATCCATTTTCAGGAAGTGCATGGCTTGTCTGCTGATGTAAATAGTCCTTTGAAATATCAATTCTTGCAAAAACATGTTTGTTTAGAAACTGATACATGAGGAGAGCTTTCCTCAGTCACCAAACTGTTCTAGCTGGGCCTGTCTCCTACAGCCTCAGTGCAATTAGACACCCTGCATTCATGCCAGCCCAGTTAGCTGCTGAAAACACCTTATTTTAAGAAGCAGTATTTTTAATTTTAGGACTTAAAATACTGATCTAGAATACCAAATAAAATGTTTTCAGGGCTACTATGCAGGAAGCTACATTTAAAAAAAAATCCTTTGAAATATGATTTCACACATGCCCCTAATGTTAAGTTTGAATCTATTGTTTGAATTTTTGCTTGAATTACTTTTCAGTTCTATAACTCTTAATCTGTAAAATAAAACTTTTTAAAGTTAAACATCTCCTCATATTGTAAGCCTTGCAAACTGACTTTAAACTTTATCACAAAAGGTTTAACTACTATGTTATATTTCCCTCTTAGGAAACAAACATATAAATGAAGTACTTCAGTGGATTAAGAATGCTCCTTCCGACATCTCAGTTACTAAATTAAGCCCCTTGATGGAGCTGAAGAGTTCAACAAATCACTAAGCACTGTTCTTTGTCCATGGAAATACAGTTTTCATAGCAAAATAAATAGTTGTGCACAAGTAAACCACCACCACTGGAGCTTTATATAGCACTCCTTAAAATATTAAGGGCTGATAAACCGGATTGTCTTCTCCTTGACCACTTCACACACTGCCTTTGCCTGATGCAAACTTCAGCAAATAAACAAAGAAAAGCACAAAGCTACAACTTTTTGAAAAAACTGCCCCAGTCTCCACGGAGACAATTAATCACTATCCCCTTTTTAATGACCTTTCTCATATCAGAAAACAGATATTATGTCCTCCCTCTCACTCCTCCCTGTTCTAGATTAAACAACTGAAGTTCAGCTGGAGTCTCCAAATGTCTACTGCATGGTTCCCACCTATGGTGACCAAATCTGGACACAGCATATAGTTACCTGCAGTTTCTTATGATGTTAACACATTGCATAATGAAAATTGAACTTTGCTTTTTATTTAATGTAGCTCTCATCCTTTCCTGCCACAGTGCTGACTAACTAGCTATTTGCA
Organism: Balaeniceps rex; assembly: GCA_013401315.1. Classification (NCBI taxonomy): domain Eukaryota; kingdom Metazoa; phylum Chordata; class Aves; order Pelecaniformes; family Balaenicipitidae; genus Balaeniceps; species Balaeniceps rex. Next base: position 18,863 of record VYZW01020046.1, read on the forward strand.
TTTACGCTTTAAATTTCTCCTCAGCTGGGGCACTCAATGCTTTTCGTTGTCTAATCTCGTGTTATTTTCTTCTAATAATTTCTTCAGTTTGGCAGGACCTACTTGCATTTTGACCCTATCTTCCCAATGTCTTGTAACCCCCTGCCAATGCCAGCTTGCTTTGTTTTTAAAAAACTTACTACCCATTTATTGTTCCGATAGTTAATGAAGACACTGAACAGAACTAGGTTGTGGGGTTCTGCAGAGACATTTGCCTCAGGGACCTGCATCAGTATTTGAGATGATCTCACGGTTTAACATCAAACCATTCACATTCTTTGCCAGCAATTTCTTCTCAACCTGTTGTGTAGTCATCTGACAAAAATTAAAGATGTATCCACATTCTATCAACTTTATGAGAAAGCAACATTGGCAACACCAAAAGCTTTGGAAAGAAGATCACATTTACTGCCTTCCTATTCTTCTAAGTAGCCGAATTCCTAATACTGCTTAACACATCTAATGACTTCCTGCTACCAAAGGGGGAGAACTCACTCCCCACTCACTCCTCTAATCCTCCTCGCTGTAGCTTGCAGGTGTGTGGTCTCCTCCCCATGGAACAGCTTTATCGTTCTCAAAATGCTTAATTCACTCAAATGCTAAAAAACTAGACATTTTTTCCTGAGTGTGGGTTTTTTTTTGCCATTTCAGTGAGTTTACTCGGCTCCTGGAGGTGGGTACTGTAAAGCACAGGAGGCAGCACTAAGCAGCGTGACACTGCCCCACAGCAGGAGCACCCTCTCCCCAACCTGGTGGCAGGGAGCTGGTCGTGTTCTCCCTGTGTCTCATGGCACCACATCCTCTATCAAAGAAAGAAATTAAAGTTCTATGACAGGGTCAGTTCCTGATAAGCCCATATTAATAATTTTATCATCTTTTAGATAACTGCAAATGGATTATTTAGTATTTTTTCTGATTTTCGATCCATGCTCAAAGAGAGCCTTATTCACTTCTTTCTGATTAGGTGGTTTATAATAGCCTCCAAACACAGATTAAGTATTCTATAATATCTACCATCATGCTTTTCTTTTCCCTTCTTCCCTCATCCAGAGCCATTAAATAACCCTGACTCTTGCCTGTCCCACAATTTCATAGGAAGTATACATAATATCATAAACCACACAAATCCTCCTCCTTCTCACTCTCTAGATCAGATTTGCAAATCACTGGGGAAATCCCCGTGTCTGCCATACCTGATAGAGCACTCCTGGGAGCATTCTGAATTTTAGGCTGCTTCTGAGACCCAGAACAGTATGCCCACCATTTCCAGTTATGCTGCACTCAGCAGCATCATTTGCACCTGCAATGATGCCCCAAATCTGCAAGTTTCTGGGTGCTTGAAATCAGAATCATGGAATCACTCCAGTTTTGGAAGAACCTGGGGAAGCCACAGCCAGGACAACCTCCATCTCAAACAACTTTTCCCTGGCTCACCTTTTCTGCTTGTTGTTGTTATTATCAGAGTGTGTAGACCTTACTTTTAGGGCAGGAAAACGTGTCTGCAAGGTGCACTCAGACTGATGACATCCAGTATTTCCCTTGGAGAACACCAGCTGGAGTATCCCTCGAGCTAACTCTGACACCACTCCTGCAGGTAACTAATACAGACAGATGGCTAATTTGGCTTTAAGCCTGTCCTCCAGGACGTTCTACTCAGTAATCAAGCTTACTTCTGATAATGATAAAACATAACAATTCTAACAAAACATTTGGGTTTATACCAGCATTTCTGATTCTTCTCATTTATTTTCCATAACATTGACATTTGCATTCAGAAATCTCAAATTCAAAACATTTTCCTTGTTGAAATCAGCTTCTTTTTAGGTTTATAAAATACTTGCAGTGCACTTTTCTCCGAGTATCTTTGTCACTCAAAATTATTCCATTAATAATATTTTGAAATTTATCTTCATGGGTCAAAATTTCCATATTCTGAGCTGTATTTGTTGTGACCAGTCAACTGAGCCACCTGGTACGATACTGCTCTCTCCTTGCTTCAGTGTAAATATACAGCTGCCCATTTACTTTCCAATAAGGCCTGTACACAGAAAGCTGAAATATAATTTCCATGCATTTTTTAGATAATAAAGCTATGTATGCATCAACTGAAGACAAACTGAAAGGGGTTGTAGCTGACATTAAATATCAGTGGAATTTATTTTTTTTATTTTTTTTTCCTTAAATTTATACATGACAGCTAAATGTCCAAAAATATTTTAGGAAATGCTTGATTTTTTTTTTAAATTTCTGCCAAAGAGCTAATTAACTAGTTAATTTAAATTAATTAAATTATAAAGAAAGTTAACAGCTAGAGAAAATGGGGGAAGAAGGCCTAAGATGTGGTAGCAAAATTTGGCCTCAATAGTCCTCTGTGGACACTTCCGTTTGACTTTAAGACTTCAGCACCATAGTGTATTGAGTTTAGTATGAGACAGTTTATAGATAATTGGTTGGTTGACAAATTCTTGACAAATTCAAATGCAGATAGCTGCAAAAAGCATATGCACTACCAGTGACATCCAGCAATAAGAAGGAGCACACCCCTTTAAGTCCTGTACTCCTGTGGGAAAGTGCTATTTCTTTTCTCAAGACCCTAGGTGTAATAATGGTTCAAAATATCAAAACGACCCAAATCCAGAATGACTAATTCTTTTGTCAAGGCATGGAGGAAATATTTGTGATAATTACACTGAATTTTGCTTTTCCACATGCTCTTCAGTAAGTCACTTGTTCTGTGCTTCATCTATTTAATGCAATATTAATATCTTTCTACTTCAGTGGGATGCTTTGATAACACATTCACTAAAGCTTGTGATGCAAAAAAAAGCTTGTAAGAAATATCATCTTTAGAAGCTCCTAGTGAAAGGTCAAAGAAACAAAAAATTATTTCTTTTCATTAAGTGCTCACAGAATTAAAATAATTTTCTCATTTCATTTCTTACAACTTTGTTTCAATCCCAAGAAGAAGTGTGTCCATTGTCTTTCAGAGACTTTCAAGGGTTCATTTTAGCCAGTGGCCATCTGACACAAATATCTGTCTTCCAAAGGAAAAACCAAAGTGGGTACACTTGGCACTGACCAAGGGACCAGCAGCAAAGCCTATTTCTCCCATATACATCAGTCACAGCAAAGACAGAGGTTATGTATTCTGCATACCTAATAGTACATTTTGCCATAGATTAGAGACGCATGATGATTGCCAAGAAGAACAATGCTTTTTAAGCTAAACCAGCTTATTCATATTGAAAGGAAGCCAACTGGGAATACTCTGACTTACCACGAGACAAAATATTAAAGCACCTAGATACTTAATCAAAAGCTTACCAAGCTCCCAATCCTGAAATGACATTCCTTTTTTTAGCAAAACATAGCTCCAGCAATAAAAGCAGTAGATAAAACACTAGCTAAATATTCTCATTATTATCTTGGTGAGAACCAAATTAATTTCAATTTCTAAAAAAGGTGAGGCATGGACGAAGAACGACCAAAGCATTTAACACATGGAGAAAGGGACTGCCCTTCTGTTTCTCTTAACAGTGAGATAGATGCAGGATGGATCACATTTCAGCATTAGTTTAGGTTTTATCTGTTTTTACGTATCTTGAGAGGTTTAGCTTTTGCCCTGTTTTATGCAAGAGGAGTTTTGTTATTAACTTGACGGAGACCAGGATATCTTTTTCCAGAGTTTCCTAGCCCCACCTTACAGGTTCCTGTGAGCTGTCTGTAGTTGGTATTTTAAACTGCTATTCAAGTATTCACAAAGCAATGAATATATAATTGGGACATCTCTTTTTTCCTGTTTTTAACCGTTGCTTAGCTAATTATGCTCCAGAGACACCATCTGACTTAGCAGCAGCAATGCTGAATAATTCAGAAATAAGGAATATCAGATGTGCAGAAAGGAAAGCTGTCACGAAATTCCCCAGGGGTCTGTTTTAGCTAACAAATCTGACAGCACATCAGTTACCAGCCCTGCCTCTGGCACTGCGGTGAGCTACTACTGCTCCAGCTATTGTTATCATCTGCAGATTTTTTGAGTCCCAACAAGAGAATCTCCAAAACAGTACATTCTTCAGACTGAAATATCCAACCATGAAAAATGGATTAAGGACACCAAAGTTTACTTTTTCCATTACTATCATATATCTGGAAGGATGTGTATGCTGTTAACATTACTCTTACAGGGACAGAAACCACAGAGAGGCAAAAAAAAAAAAANTTAACAGACTCTGACCTTATGGCTAACAAGAAGTTTATTTAAACAGATAGCAAATATACACGACACCAGAAGTCTCAAGGTGTATTTTGAATATCAAAATGCTATCAACACTTCCAGCTGGAAAAATTTACTTACTAAAACCTTGCTCACCGGTAACATACGCTTATCTATGGTTTTCAGAAATTTCAGAATAATTAACTACTATAATTCTTCCCTTAAAAATGTATTGTTTTTTCCATGCTATTACACATGCAAATCACAACAAGAAAATTAAATCACAAAAAGAAAATTAATGTGTTTACTTGAGCTTTTTAATGAAACACCATCTGTTTTAAGGTAAAGTGTTGCTACCAAAGAGTTCAGAGTCAAAAAGACTTTTAACTTAGGTTCACATGGATTGTCTCCCCCCAGACAAACAGTAGTTTAACTGTAGAGATAGTAAATATTAGTTATATCAGGAAGGATCAAGTAACTCAGAACACTCCTCCTCCCAACATACAGGACCTATCCAAAATACTTTTCACTTCTGCCTCCAGCTTTATGAGAACTATTCCCAGCACCATGCTATTGCTATCAACGATGTCGTTGCAAATAAGAAAGTAAACAAAAAAAGCTATGTTAATTTCAGGCTTCATTAGAAATGGAAGTGAAAAAAACATCAACGCTTACTGAATGAAAATGGACTCAAGTATTGGAAAAGCAACATCAAAGTTCTCAGGGAATTTTTCAAATACATCTCATCTTGCTGCTCTCCCATACATCTTGTGCCCGTTACCTCATCAGAACCAAGACTGGATCATTTGAAATTTTGCAAGAATAGCTGTTCCAAATATCTGAGATACACAAGGTCAGACAGTTCAGGAATGGATGAAACAAGTATCAGATAAGCTTTGGAAAGGGCAAAAGCAACTTTAAGATCTATTAGTAGAGATCTTTCCAGCAGATATAGATCAATAGCACTGCTGAGGATTGCATGCAGAATGATGCTGCATACAAATCTGGCCTGCTATTTTCAAAAAAGGAGAAATGAAACTAAACTTAGAGCTGTGCCAGAACAATCAGAGGAATTATGGACCCGGTATTTTATGAGAAGAGGCTGAAGAAGGCCATTGAATTGAAGACTGAAACAGGATGCGATTTCTCTTTAGCAACAGACCAGGAGATATCTGACAGATCAAATATTTTTAAACAACCTGGCTGCTTAGGTGCATTCAATTCATTTCCAGAAGACCAGCATTTTTAGAGATCTGAGATATCATCTCTGCTGCTGTCAAGTTGCAGGAAGCCTTCTAGTTGCGGCTTTATGGGTTGAACTCCATGTCTTTCTGCTTCAGTTCTGCTCTTGGGGTATTTTAGATTCTCTATTGCGTCCAGAATGTCACAACATGCAGAAACTTACAAATTCATTTAATAAAGTTTCATAATTAGCTTTCTGTATCTGAGTCAAATGAAATCATTAAAAAATCAGCTATCTTGAGAACTACAGCTATCGTCTCACTAGGTAATTAATATTTCTGCTGGTGCCTATTGTTTACAGATACAGAGCAAAGTGCCTTTCAAGCTTCTTTCATTTATCTTCCACATTTCTGGAAAATTTCTTTTCCAGCTGGGTAATAGCTGTTTTTCCATTCAAGGCACGCTCCTATTTTGTGTTATTTCTGTAACTATTTGAAGAAATTGCTCAGAGCAAAAAAAAAATTTAGAAGAAACCTACTTCATTTAGCATCTGAATTCTAGCACTGTTTAACATGAACTTCTGTAGAAAAAGATACTTAATTCTAAGTGGCTCATATGACTTTTTTGCAGATG
>VYZW01020050.1:9203-29191 GCA_013401315.1 Balaeniceps rex
ATATCTTTACAGTACAGAGTTGTGTTTCAAGGAAGCTCATATCAAATTGTGTTTTTTTCTTTCTTGGTGCAATAGAGAAATGTAGAACTTTCCATAACAACAAGTAACTATGTCTCTGAAAAGAAAACGTTCGGTTTAAATTTTTTCTTGATATTGGAATCTAGTTAAAAACATATTTTTATTCAGACCTTTTATTCAGTGAAGTACTGAAAAGAGATATAGGAATTAGTAGATAATTTGGAGAATTTTTGAGAACAAAAAGAAACAGGTTAAAATAAAGAGCAAACTGATTAACTCACCTGGCCTCAGCTTCTACCATGGGAGACTTTTTTCCACAACAACTTTTGCACCCAACCCTTAATAACAGAAAAGCAGCACTTTTATTTTGTTGGGAAAAAATGATTACTCTTGCTTACAAAAAACATTGTTACTGATAGCATTACAAATGAGGAATGACTGAGTGTATTTTAAACTGTAGCTAAAGCCTGTAGAAATTTTAGACATCAAGAAGCAGTTGAATCCCATAAAGCACAATTAAGATACCTTTCCACTTTCAGCATCCTAACATGACCCAAACACGCTGTTTTTTTCCAACTCTATTTAACAAAAATTAAAAAGTTGCTCAATTTTCTAATTCAAACAGAAAAAACCCAGAGAATTAAGAAAATTATACTTTTGCTTTAGTTTGGTATAGGCAGAGTATATTGTTGAGAGATAGCATATGTATAGCTTCTTTACTACATAAGCCTTCAGTACTGCTGCAGGTTTTAATTATCGTTGAATGAGTTGGCTTAGATCTTCCCACGCACACACTTATAATTGTAATGTATTCTACTTATGAAAGAACACTTATATCTCACTTTGGCCATAGGTATTTGAAAATTTCAGGTTTTGTTTTGACAGATAAAACTTCTCACAGTTATATATTTATAACCTTACAGATGCAAGAAAAATACAGCTCATTCTTCATTTCTGTCCTATGTTCAAAGGGTTTCTGCCCCTTCTAGTGACTGAAGGCCTTTATCCCTTTAGAAATACACAATTCAGCTCATTAAACTAAATTTCCAATGACCAGATTCTTCCATTTTGCTTAGAAGTTCTGTCAAAAGATTTGTCCTTTTCTTAGCTTAAATTGTCTTTCAGCTTAAACTCCACAGAACTTCTGGATCCCAAATTTTCAAAGCTCCCTTTGAAAGTTTCTAAAATAATAAGGGCCTGAGCCACCTGCTTTAACTTTGAAGTTAGTTCTACTTTGAGAAGGAGTTGGACTACGTGACACAGGTCACTTCCAGCTCAAATTGTAGTTCTATAACTATTCTGTGACTTTCACTGACATTAATTAGGGATTGATTTGGTAACTTTGAAATATTTGGCCGTTTCGCTTTGGTTTTGCCTTCTTTTCCCCTGATCTTGCCAAGTCCCTGTTGGCAAAACCACACTACAAACTTTTTATATCATGGTGATATTACTGATGGTGCAGCTTTCAGATATTATTCATGCAATGAAACACAAGAAGTAGAGTAAACCTTAGTAAAGTATCTTTTCTGATATAATCTGCATTTACAATTCAGGTAAATGCAACCTTTTGTGAAATCTTGAAATCTAAGCCAGAACTTGCAAAAAACCAAAAAAAATCTATTTTTCAAGCAGTTAAGGAGCTTTTCATTAATCAGTGCTAAGAAAGTGTGCAAAATCAACTCGTTCTTTCAGAGGAGTTTCTTTCTATCTTTATAGCTGTTGTGAAAACTGGGAACTAGAGTGTAAGGCAATAGTGCCATAGGAACATGGACTGCAAAGACAGACCTCTCCCAAATATTTTCCGAATTAAGTAGAGGAAGACATAAAAATAGGTGTAGTAGGACAGAAGAGCTACAAAAACATATTAAGAAAACACCAACTACTGATATTTTTTAATTAATTATTACTCCAAAGAAAGATGATAAAGGAGCAGCTTTGTGGGATTTTTCACTGTCAGATTTCAAGTGCCATTCCTGGGAACCTGGTGGGAAACTGAACTTGCACAAGATCCAGTTTTACTCTCCTTTTTGGGAAGTCTCTGAGCCCTTGTAACACGTGCAAAAAGAGTAGGTGTTCACTTACAGAAGGGGTCCAAAAGTACATACTGGAAGTGGCCATAAGGACATTTTCACATGATCTTAGCATACCAGATGCTTTGGGACAAAAGGGATAAAACTTTTTCCCTGTCCATTCTGAAGAATTTCTTAACACCATTTTTACATCTGCAATACAACCTTATGGGGAAAAAAAAGTTCCTTCCACTGTGATGGGTGTAGGTTGTGCTCACTAGGCCAAGAGGTGGTGCACCAGCCTGAACATGTGCTAGCCACACATGTTCTAGGTTCTCATACTTCTGGCAATAACTATTTTTCATTTCTTCTGCAGATAAATTAACAAGGCTTTCACAAGGCCATTTCAAGCAGTAATGGGGAAAAAAAGCTAGATCTTAGCTAGATAACTGGCTAGATCTTACTCACTCTTCCCCAGTGCAACAGAAGGAAAGGAGAAATGTAATTGGAGATGGTTGGAGTCTGGCATCAGCAGGTAGAAATTTTACCTACATTTACAGAGTATAAAACCCTTCCTATGACTTTTGAAACAACCAGGTGACTTCTTGAGTTCTGAGTCAAGATATTTTTTTAAATCTTTTGAGGATTTGCTATTTGCTGCCCTTCTTCCTAGTAATTCAGCAGTTTAAATTAGATAATTGCTGAGCAAATTCCAAAGTTGTTCTATGAATGTCAGCACTTGCCTTCTTTAGCTGCTGGGAGAGATTCTTTTTGAATGAATAGCTGATCTTAAAGAGTGAAACCTCTCTTCTTAGTTTAGCTTTCTAATAGCACTGCTAACTTTTTTTTCCCTGATCTGTATGTCTGTTGGTAAAGAGGATGACTTGGGATCAGAGAGAGAGTGACAGTGAGTAAACTGGGGCCGAAGACAACACGGAGAGATTGATGAAAAATTACAGACACATACGTTAAAAGGCCCTACAGAAAGGCACTGTACGGGGAAGAGTGAATCTGAACAATGTGAAGAAGAAAGATATGGGAATGGAGGGAAAGAAAGAAGAAAAAAATGTTAATAAATTGCCTGTGGAATGGGTGTCTGCTGTTTGCTAAGTAGAGGATATATAATGTTAACTGGATAAAGTTCCTCTCCTCTTGCTTTCTTAAGTTTTTTGTTGACTGTATTTCATAGAAATGCAACAACCTGCAGCAAGGCAGGATTGAACCCCATCTAAATCCATAGAATAGCTTCTATCCTTTAAGATGGGAAAACTTCTAGAGAAAGAGGTGGACTGAGTTTTGTTACTGTCTTAGAGCAGATAACACCAGCAAATTCACATAAGATGCAGGTTTGAAAAGTCAAGTATTATATTACCTAGTCAAGCTATAATCTATATTATTATATTATCTATCTATATTATCTATCAGGTTATCTGAAGAAACAGGACTTTACATGCCAACTGTGTATAAAATCTTACAGTATCTGTGCAGCTGTGGTGGTGTTTGAGAACCATGACTTCAGAATTAGTTAATATTAAAAAGACTGTGAAAATAAAACTTAAGTTACATTGAGCTATTGTACATAAACACACTGCTATTTTAGTCCTAGAAATTAGTTGGGTGACATGGCACAAAGAGGCCCCATAAACTGCAGCAAAACATGTACCTTTTATCCTGGCTTAATGTGTAGATTAATAGGTGTGGTGGGTTGACCCTGGCTGGACACCAGGTGCCCACCAAGCCGCTCTATCACTCCCCCTCCTCAGCTGGATAGGGGAGAGAAAATACAATGAAAGGCTTGTGGGTCAAGATAAGGACAGGGAGATCACTCAGCAATTACTGTCACGGGCAAAACAGACTCAACTTGGGGAAAATCAGTTTAATTTATTACCTATTGAAACTGAGTAGGGTAATGAGAAATAAAACCAAATCTTAAAACACCTTCCCCTCACCCCTCCCTTCTTCCCAGGCTCAACTTCACTCCCAATTTTCTCTTCCTCCTCCCCACGAGCGGCGCAGGGGGACGGGGAATGGGGGTTGTGGTCAGTTCATCACACATTGTCTCTGCCGCTCCTTCCCCCTCAAAGGGAGGACTCCTCACACTCTTCCCCTGCTCCAGCGTGGGGTCCCTCCCAGGAGGTACAGTCCTCCATGAACTTCTCCAGTGTGGGTCCTTCCCATGGGCTGCAGTTCTTCACAAACTGCTCCAGCATGGGTCCTTTCCACGGGGTGCAGTCCTTCAGGAGCAGACTGCTCTAGCGTGGGTCACCCACAGGGTCACAAGTCCTGCCAGCAAACCTGCTCCAGCGTGGGATCCTCTCTCCACGGGTCCACAGGTCCTGCCAGGAGCCTGCTCTGGCGCGGGCTTCCCATGGGGTCACAGCCTCCTTCGGGCACATCCACCTGCTCTGGTGTGGGGTCCTCCATGGGCTGCAGGTGGATATCTGCTCCACCGTGGACCTCCATGGGCTGCAGGGGACAGCCTGCCGCACCATGGTCTTCACCACAGGCTGCAGGGGAATCTCTGCTCTGGTGCCGGGAGCACCTCCTCCCCCTCCTTCTTCACTGACCTTGGTGTCTGCAGGGTTGTTCCTCTCACACGTTCTCACTCCTCTCTCTGGCTGCTGTTCTGCAGCAGGTTTTTTTTTTTCCCCTTTCTTAAATATGTTATCCCAGAGGCACTACCACTGTCACTGATGGGCTCGGCCTTGGCCAGTGGCAGGTTCATCTTGGAGCCGGCTGGCATTGGCTCTATCGGACACAGGGGAAGCTTCTAGCAGCTTCTCACAAAAGCCACCCCTGTAGCTTCTCCTACTACCAAAACCTCACCATGCAAACCCAATACAATAGGCAAGCAGAAATGCCCTAGGGTTGTGTGTGTTGTGTAACTTTTCCTTCACATGGATCTATCTTCATACGATGTAACTAATTTTGTCGGTCTTTGTTAATATTCTTTGTTTGATGTTTTTTCAACTAATGAATTACTCAGTATAAAAAGTAAGCTTTATAAGTGGAGGCTCAACAGGTTCATGCAAAGTGACTGTTTATGAAAAATCAATATACGGGACATTTTTACTGTTTCTGCTGTTCTATAATTTTTCAGATCTCGTAAAACAGATCGCCTTTTGATTATAGACATGACCAGGCATCTTAAACTCTGGTTAAATAACCCAAAGAATTCATTATCCAAGCAACTGTCTGTGGTTCTTCACTAACAGTGGATTGAAGATCTCAAAACTGATTTAATGCCTATTTTTAAGAGTACATGAGAACACACGCCCTTGACATCAACTTTTTTCTTTTCAGTGGGACTGGTTTTAGTGCACAGGCTATGCCAGTGTAAGGAAACAGGCTATTGCAATATATTCTTAGATTGCTACAAATAAATTTGTTTTAACTTTTTAAAGCTAATTCTAGGACAGAATAGCACAAAGCCCTGTCATTTAGCAATTGGTTTGTGAGGCAAATTTTTAAAATAAAGCACAGCTGTTGAATAGTGCTCCATATTACACTGTCCTGCAGGCATTTGTAGGAAGTTAAGAGGTGTCACATAAATAACGCCAGAATTGCTTGCATTTTATGTGATTGAATGGGCTGGAATATTGCTTATTAAAAACAATGGGTTTATAGCTGTATAATATATTCACAAACCAGCTAAATCATTTGCTCAGAATAATTTGATCAGTTGCTTTTTTTTTTTTTCCTTTTTTTTAAATTTTAAATACCGGTGCATGTGACTTTCCAAGTGCAAGTCAGGCCAGAGTTCTTAGGAGTGGAGAGAAATATGTATCTGCACAGGCTTGCAGAGATGGTTCAGAGACACTTCTAAGTTAGGATGTCTCTTTCTGTTGAGTACGTGGAGATTGACTGTTTCTATAAGACAAATCAGTATGTAACCTTATACTGGTAAAGGTGTTGCTTAGTTCAGCATATTTACTCTGCTGGGAGAGGGCAAATTTGGCGTTCAGTCCTCTACTGTCTTTACTTGAGACAGTCATCTAGTGAAAGGAGAAATAATGCAGAATAATCCAGAACGTTTTACTGATGAACTTTCTGTTAAAAAAAAAAAGCAAAAGTGTTTGTTTTGGAAGCTCTGACACTGTGACCCGAACGTTATCCAATAACCAGTTTTGTGCATTTGAAACTGGCAAACTAAGTGATTAAAGGCTTGATCTTATTAGAACCTAACTATGTTAATCATCTAATCTGTTGCCATTTGTCTTGAGCATCCTTATTACAAGCTTATATTACAGAAATTTTCTACCCCTGTAAGCAGTTCATTTACAGATCTGAGAATTTGCAATCAAATGAAGAGTTAAATGGGAATGGAGATGATGAGTAAAGATGTGACAGTCTAGATTACTTGAGCTGCCAGTCTTAGGCTAAACAAAGCTCACATTCCACTTCCAGGTGGAAGAGAAAGTGATCGTTCGCTTTCTTGGAAGATGCTTAACTAAATGTAGCTGTTGACCAACAGTCCTAATCACAGTGAAATCTCTTCTTCTTGCCAGGCTTTTTGTGAACTGGTGAGCACAAAATGACATTGCATCTACACAAACCAGTTGTTTATTGTGACTGAGTACCATAAATATACATGGCGCTATATATACTTAACATGCCTAGGCCGTCTGTAGATCTAATGGCATAACACAGTACATAGTTCAGAGGAGGGAGATTAAGAAGTAACTTGGCAAAAAAATGGGTCAGCTTCATAAAGAAGACATGTATTTTCTATTTGCTCCTCTTTGTGCTTTTGTATTTCTTAGGTGTTTTGTTGTATTTGGTTTTTTTTTAAACAAGGGAAAGTGGATGCTTTTCTTGCCGTAATGAGAAATGTGAAGAGACAAAGTTAAGAGGGAGTTTTCTGTTGTGCTGTAATTTAAGCTTTTAAGTGCCTACAGCCTCTGTGGATGCTGAGGTACCAGGAATGTCAAATCAGCTGTCTCCAGCGAATAAAGGGTGACAATGACTGATTAAATACGAAAACCTGTTTGTAGGAGACACATTGCAAAGTCTGTGTCTCAATTCTCTTACAGTTCATCCTGGTGAAAAGTAGAGACTCTAAGGCGTTGCGCAAGTCATGTCTCATTCTCTTAAAAGGGAATTTAGTTTTAATCCAATTTAATTTTATGAACCTTTGGCTTTAAATCCAGACTTACCAGGTGACAAATGTATTTTTAGAGGTAGGAGGGTCCTACAGATTAAAAGCAATGTTTTTATGGGTCCTTGGGTATTTGATGTGAAGGAAGTATAAATAGCTTTATGGGGTAAGCACAAATTGTACAAGGCGCACTAAACCAGCTTCAGTGGGGTGCTGCTGAATACTGCAGCTTTGCTAGTTTAGCCGTAAACTGTTCACTTAAAATTAGTCGTTGCTGTCACAAAGCTTAAGATTTTCATACTGTAGTATGTAGAGAGAGATTAAGGCCTTCCAATTGATGGCTAATTCTAGTCTGGTCATTTGTTTTCATCTTGTATTACATGCTGACATTGGTTGTTCCGAAAAGCCAGTAGAGAATTGCACTGACTTCAGTGTTTACTTAGTGAATGCTGCACCTCTATTTCTGTACACATTGCCTTATTAGACGTTGGAAAGAATATTTTATTTCTACTTAAAAAGAATATTCAGAAAATAGTACAGTGTTGAATATCCCATTCCCAGCAGTCTCCTGGAGGGAACCGTGTGACTGTACAGAGCCAAAGAGGAGGGCAATGCCACAGAGAGCACAGCTTTGTAATAGGTTTGCACCATCACTGAGCTAAGGGAGCCAGTTCCCCTCTCCCACCACCAACCAGGACAAATTGACTCTCCACAGACAGCTTTTCCTTGCCCACTCATGTATCTCATTCCATTAGCTGGAGCACAACAGGATTCTTGAGTTATTTTAGCATTGCTGATGTTCAGCTTGGTAAACAAAATATATATTTCACTCTGGTGAAGTGATCAAGCAAACCTGAGTGAAAGCATATTGTGAAAGGGAAGAGGTTAAAAAAAATCAATGCTAATTCTGACATCAAATTACATACTGATGCAGAAAATGAATCAGAGTAAATCATTTCTAGCACTCAAAAGCATGCCGATATAGGGACTGCTAATGAAAATTGGTCTAATAATTTGAAGTGCATGCATATCAAATGCGCATATCCCATGCACTATAATATTTTGAGTAAATGGAACTTCTATTGGAAATTCTAATCAATCCCTTATAAAACATGTTACATTTTCAGTCAGATGCACACTATTTAATCTGTTCCACTGCTCCAATGGTGGACAACATTTGAGGTTTTCATCTTCCTCATAAATTACACTTTAGATTTTGATGAAAGTATCTTCCCAAATTAAGTATGTTTGTTGCCCATCTCATTATTTGTCTTGAGAGCAAACTGTTTCTCATTTAATTGCATTTAGGTATTGCTGCATTTGTGTGGTTTCAAATACCATAATTAAAATAACAACGGACATTGATTATGACAGACATGACTAAAACTTGTGACAAAATCTTACTAATCACTTTTCTGCTTACTCAGGCAATTGGTATCATTCTGCCTAAATCCTGGCATTTACAAGTTTGTTGTCAGCTAAAATAACACTTAATTTTTACATTGGTTATAGCTGTACGGATGCCCAGCAGATTGAGTGTTCTTTTACCAGTATATTCTCATATTCGTATATTCTGTGACACCTCTGCATATACTATAAAATATGAGGGGGGGGGTGTGTGCTGGTGTCCAAATTTGTCACAGAATACATGTGTTAATATCCATTAAAATGTTCAAAGAGCAATATTCATCTTAGCCTCTACATTGAGAAGATATCAAAGCAGCCCAGAAGTGTGTTATGAGCAGCTAATTGGAAATTTCTGCTTGTTGTTTATGTCATTCTGTCCTTTGAGTGAGATTTTGATCAACTACAAAATCTCAGCCAGACTTACTATTTCTTTCTAATCCTGGGAAGGAGCTCAATGCATCACTTTACTTCGTGAATGCTGTCTGCTCCTAGTGAGGAAGTTCATAAAAACCACACACTAGCAATTCCCCAAAGGATAAGTCAATTAAAATATATCTAATTTACTGCTGTTGTACATATTGGGTGAACTGATGAAGAGAAGTGATTTAATATTCATTTTAGTGAGGATTCAAGATTAAATTAATGGTACAGCTTCTTAGTCTAGTAGCCAGACAAATTTATATAATATAACCAAAACTCCATATGGTTCCCTATTCAAAGACGTGGGAATAAAGTGTTTACACATTTCAGATCATTTTCATAAACATGGAATTTTCTAACAGCAGCCTCCATCCAGCCTTCAGCCTGTCTAGGCCATCGGTCACCTCAGGGTGCAATACTGGATCCTCCTTTCAGCACTGCTGAAAAACTGGGACTGCTATTTTAACAGGGGTATCTCAGGCACATAATACTGAGAAACAACTGTGGCAATTAATAAAACCAAACTCTCTGATATTTTAGCATAGTTTATATATTCCATGGGCCAAAAGAAATGAGAATATTGAGTCTGATACCCTGACAATATTTGTGGAATTGAACAAAATTTCTTCTCATTTGGTATGACCTCTTTATTCCAGTGATATTTCTGAAATGATCTTTCGTCTGTGTGAAACACTTTCAGGAGACACTCGTGAGAGGAGCTTTCTTAATGTAGTAGTGATGTTGCCAAAAAGAAATAAAATGTTACAAATAGTTGAAAAAGTGGGAAATAGCATGGAAATTGCAAACCAACCTTAACTACAGAAGTCTTCATTATACTAGCTATGATATATTATGTATAATTATAATTGGGAACATGTATTCCTTCAGATTCTTGTTTGCTTTTGCTGATGTCAAACATTATCCAGATGGTAAAGTGCATTTTCTGTAATCACCTCCTTTTTATCTCATGCTTTTCCTGATCTGTATTCCTCACAGTGCTTTTTTTTTCTTTCCTTTTTTTTTTTCAGAAAAGATATTATAATGTCATTCATTCTTTAGCCCTATTGCCATACTTTTCTCTCCACTGGAACCATTTCTTGGTTCATAAACTTAATTTGTCCTTTTCTCTTAAACATGTTTTTTATATCTGTTTGCTGATTTCAGATTTAATGGCCTGAGTGCTTTAGAAACAAATATTGCTTGTCAGGAATATTGCCTGTTATTGGTATCATTTTCAGATCCTGCAACAGTAAGGATTGTATGCATAAGCTACATATATTTCACACATACGAATTCTGAGGTTCGATTCTATGAACCAACACATTTTTTATACCAGCTTAAGAAGCACAAAATTATCTGCATGCGGTTTGAAGGAGTGATTTTTTTGAGAATCAGTGGAAAGAAAAACTCTTCTTCATGAGACCTGATGGTACAAAGGAAGAAAATGGTTCCTCTCCTCTTAGTGAATGTCTTAGGCAGTCAGGGCAGAGGAATATGTGACTTAGGTAACAGAGTGGGTAGGGGCATCAGCCAGGGGAAGGGGTGTTGAGATTTTCTGCTGAAATGGTTTCTCTTTGGAAGCACAGACTGGAGAGCCATGAACTCAGTGTTTATTCTCAGTCTCCTGTCTTTGCAGACTTTCCTTTTCAGTATCCACAAAATAAAGAAACTCTTTGTATGAAAGTTTCAGGATTCCCATTAGCCAATCTCTGTAATGAATGCACAATAAAAAAGAATTAACATAGAAAGACACACAAGCACATGATTAACCTTATGCATTAACTTTTTTTGTCATTTCCATTAAAATGAATAATTTTAATATCCATGTGGAATTTAAATCACACCTGTTTTTTTGCCTGGCTATCTCCTAGCGCACAACAATATAATATAAATCTCCCTCCGCCTCTGTGAGTTTATGCATACTAACAGGTGATGTCATCGGCATAAGAACTTAGAGAGACATAAGTATATATAGAAAACTTTTCCAGGCACTGAAATACATCTGACAGCTATCTGAGAAAGAATCAATCAGCTATTTGAACAGTGCATGTAACTTATAACAAGAAGTAAAAATAAGTGAAACTGCCAGGAAATCAACTGATGAAATTTAAATTTTAAATCAGTATTACCCAGGACACTGGGATTAAAACTCCTAACCTTTCAGAAAATGCTATTCATTTTTTTTCAGCAATGCTAGCGTCCAGAATTATGATGCTGTCCTTAATATCACATCAAGGACCAGTGTAGTACTGGTGGGGTGGGGGAGGGAAGACTCCTACCTACTGAATTGTGATCACCACCTTCTGTATCTCCATGGGAATTCTTTCAAATCTTCCTGGTCTGACAACCTAACAGGTCTTCTCAGATGCAAACTCAGAGGTTTCCCCACTTGTCACTGTTCCCGGTGCTCCTTTGTGTTTGTGTAGATGTCACATAACCTAACACTTCTTGTATACCCATCTATATTCTTCTTTCCAGGTTTTCACTCTGCTTTTGTTCTCTTCATGCTTTGGGACATGCTGCTAAAGCACCAGTTCATCAGAGAGCCTGTTTAAACAATTTTGGAAAGAAATGTCTTCACGTGTAAATTCAGGGATTTGGTGCCAGTAGATCTTGTGGCAGAAGTGAAACACAGGCAGTACACAGGTACTTGCCTGATCTTTATTCTCCACTCATCAATCCACAGCAAGCAAGACTTGCGGAGATTAAGGCCAGGAGGGGCTACAAGAGCAGGGTGCTTGAAGAGCCATTAGATTTAGTCATGTTTCCTTAAGCCAGCAACTTGCACTGGACTAAAGAACATTTGTATTTCAAAGACGTATAACTCCCTACAAGCCTTCAGTCTTGAAATGTATCAAGTAACAGAGAAGCCATCACTTCCTTGGGCAGTTTGATCTGATGGCTGCCTTCCCTGCTATTAGTGTGTGCCACATTTCCAATGTAAAGCTGTCTGGCAACAGTTTACAGTCGGTGGTTCTTGTTATGGCTTTTTCTGCTATATTAAACACTGCATTCAAATCACTTCTCAGTCATCAGATGGAAAGTTAAACAGCTTGAGCTTTTTAGCCTTTTACTGAAAGAAAAATTTTCCCCATCCTTTGAATCATTTCTTTCTGCTTTTTCTTTAGGTCTTTTGTTTTCATAGAATCATAGAATCATAGAATGCTTTGGGTTGGAAGGGACCTTTAGAGGTCATCTAGTCCAAACCCCCTGCAGTGAGCAGGGACATCATCAACCAGATCAGGTTGCTCAGAGCCCCGTCCAACCTGACCTTGAATGTTTCCGGGGATGGGGCCTCCACCACCTCTCTGGGCAACCTGTTCCAGTGCTTCACCACCCTCAGTGTAAAAAATTTTTTCCTTATATCTAGCCTAAATCTCCCCTCCTTTAGTTTAAAACCATTAGTCCTTACAACATCCTTATTAAAATGTAGACCTTTACTTTTATGCAGTATCCCTTCATTGGAGTTATGGTGCACTATACTGAAGTAAAATTGCTTCTGTACTGCCCTTTGCTACTAATTGGATCTATTGCTCTTCAAATGTGTATCTGAGGATTAAGTTAAATTTTTCCAAAATAAGCATATAATCATAGAATGGGTTGGGTTGGAAAGGACCTTTAAAGATCATCTGGTCCAACCCTCCTCCCATAGGCAGAGACATCTTCCACTAGACCAGGTTGCTCAAATTCCCATCCAACCTGACCTTGAACACTTCCAGGGATGGGGCACGCACAACTTCTCTGGGCAACCTGTTCCAGTGCCTCACCAGCCTCATCATAAAAAATGTCTTCTGGATGTCCAATCTAAACCTGCCCTCTTTCAGTTAAAACCATTGCCCCTTGCCTTGTCACTACAGGCCCTGGTAAAAAGTTTTTCTCCATCTTTCTTATAAGCCCACTTTATATACTGAAAGGCTGCTATAAGCTCTCTCTGGAGCCTTCTCTTCTCTAGGCTGAACAACCCCAACTCTCTCATCTTTCCTCACAGAAGAGGTGCTCCATCCCTCTGACCATTTTTGTGGCCCTCCTCTGGACCCGCTCCAACAGGTCCATGTCTTTCCTGTGCTGAGGGCTCCAGAGCTGGAGGCAGTACTCCAGGGGGGTCTCATGAGAGTGGAGAGGAGAGCGAGAGTCAGCTCCCTCAACCTGCTGGTCACGCTTCTTTTTTTGCAGCCTAAGATACGACTGGCTTTCTGGGCTGCAAGTGCACATTGCCAGCTCATGTCCAATTTGTCATAGTTTTCCTGTTTCATAAACATGGTAGGAGTTTCTTTGCATGTCCATCACAAGCCCTGGATTCTTTCCAGAGTTCCCGTTTGCCAATATTCAACCCCTCTTTCTGTAGACTTTACCTGTTTTCTTCATTCCTAAATACATAGATTATTTGTACTAAAAAAAAAAAAAAATTGAATAGGAGTGATTTCAACTAATTTCAAATACGTACAACGTCATGAGTCAGCCTGTATTTTCTTTAGCATCAGTGGAGAGAAATAGGCACTTTTAGGGTGTTACTAATCTGAACTATCATAGGCATCTTACAGTGCCTATTTCTCTCTGACTATAAAAAGTAGGTGGCTCTGACAGTGAGGTGGCTAGCTCAGATATCCACAAAGTAGGCAGTTTTATGTGGTCAGGTGAATCCCATCCCTTCGGGTGGAATGGGCCTCTACAGCTCTGCCTTCAGTATTCTCAACTGTGCCAATCTTTATGTCATCCAAAATTTTCATCAGAAGCACTTTTATGTCTTTCAAACTATTTAATGAAATGGTTCAGTAGCGCAGGGCTTGCTGCTATAGCTACAAATCTACATTAGAGACATTTTCATTCAAATCATGTTACTCCACTGTTGACTACTTTTTATATTTATTGTCTAGCCAGTTCTTTGTCTGTTAAATCTATGTTTTAATGCTATTTAATAGTGCTAATTTTCTATGTGGTTCTCACGTAAAGGCATTTCAGAAGTCTGAATAGTTTACATTTGACAGTTATCTTTGTCGGCCAAAGTGGTACACTCAACAGAGGATGAAATCAGGTTTAGCAAGACCTGTTTTCCATAAAATCTAGGGCAAGCACTTAGCAACATTTTTCTTTAATTTCTGTTGAACTGAAAATCTGTGGTTTCTGTCCGTGTGCCTTTTCTAAATTTCCAAAGAAAGATGACATATAACAATACACTTCTTATCATCCTTCACACAGTTGCTCTGTAGTTTTTTATATTCCACTATGAAATTTGTAACAGATGAACCTCAACATCAGCTGCAGCCATAATACCATAGAATTTAAAATCAATATCAGAATTTTTTATTAGTTGCTTAATATAAGAATAGAAAAGAAACTTTCAGTTTAGCTGGAAAATGTGTATATATCGATTTTTTAATGGCTATAACTATCCATATAAGATTAACAGTTTTTATGTAGGTTTAGAGGTCAATCTGCTTTTTTTTTCCCATCTGAAAGGCTGACACATAATAATCATCAATCATACTTCTGTATTAAAATCATGAACCAGTTCAGCTGTTCAGATCATCTTTCTGACCAGAAGGTGTACAAAGTTTCTTTTGCTTAGTTGAAAAAGTGATATTTGGAAAGAAAATACATGTCTTAGTCATGACTATCAGGTCTCCCAGTAGAATGGATTATAGTGCTCAAAACATTGTGTGTGAACTACATTAAGATGTACAACTGCTGTTGTAACTAATAGCGCTCTTACTCTCGGAGTTCTCCGTAAAAGGTTTTGAATGCCTGTTATATAAAAATATATTTTGTCCTTTTTCTCAGAACTGCCAGGGATAATGAGGCATCTTTACTTTTTCTGTTCTAAGAGTCCAGGTGAGATTGGAGTCAAAGCAGTGACTGGTAATAACTGAATGAAGCCGCCCAGAATAGCCATCTCTCCACTTGATTCATCCAGACTTCTGACTTACTCCATTATGGTTTGTGTTCTGAAAACACCAAACTATCGTGATTCATTGGTTTCCACGGCTTGTGAGCAACACCTTTTATTTTTCATGACATCAGTCTCTGTACTTTTGGCATCTTCATACGATAACTTCATGCTTAGACAACACTGATGTTCCATATTTGCCAGAACAGGTACATCCTGTTGCCCGAAATAGCTGAGCCATGTGCCAGAGAGAGATTACTTACTATATGAAAGGTGTTTATTCTTCCAAAGTTGTACAGACAGGATTTTATGGATAATTTCATTTTGAATTTGTGAATAGGATTTGAGTTGGAAAGTTATCCAGATCTAAATTCAGCTTTACTTTTTTTCTTTAAAAAATAAAATGAATATTTAATCACTCACTATTCATAAGCTTCATGTTTTTTCTCACTCTATAAGATTTTATTGGCTATTATGGATTTTTAAAAGTCAATAAAAATGATACTGTTATATTATGAATATATGGGGATTAATTTGCCCACTGCTTAATCAGCCTCTCAGATACAGGCCTTTGTTTTTTATTCCTTCTTTCAGGCACAGAGCTTATTTACCAATTCTGAGAAGTGCTTTAGAGTTTGTGACTACAAATACTGCTAGTGCTTCCATTTTCAAGACAGGCATGCAGTATACATCTACTTTCTTTCAATACTGACATTTCAGAGTGGTTTTTATTTTTCACCATCACCATATGTGTCACGAACTGCTGAACTGGAAGGAATCTTGTGAGGTCTTTGTCCCAACCTACTCTTCAACACTGAAATCAGAGCAGGTTGCTCAGGATTATCGAGTTACATCCTGAAAACCTCCAAGGACTGAGTTCCCACAACCTCTCTGGACACGCATTCCAGTTCTTCATTATCTTCATAGTATTTTTTTTTTTCCTTATGTCCACATAGAACTTCCCCTGATTCAATTTATGACTGTTGTCTATTCTCCCACCAAGCATCTGAGTAAAGAGCTTGGCTCTGCCTTCTTGGTTACCTCCTTGCAGGTACAGAAAAGCTGCCCCTAAAAATCCCCCGACTCCTCTTGCTGTTCAAATGCAGACGTACATCAGTTTCTCTATTTTGTGGAACATTTTCCTCAAGCTTCTTTCATGCTAATTTGCATGAGTTTCACACATTTTTTTCCCCAGTTATGCTGCAGAATGCAGTAATTTCTATTACTTTTGATTTTATTAAGTCAAATTATTTTTTCTTGGAACTGACAATATTCTAAATGAGCCAAGTTTTTTCAGATCCTAAATTTTATTACTCATCCTTTAATACAGCATCTGGTTATCATGCTCTGTTATTCAAATCTTCATTTTGCCTTAATAGCTTAACAACTTTTGGCAGTAAGATGTTAATTATGCTTGCAATAATTGACCTTCTCACCTATAAAGTGCAAGTAGGTGCACATATGTAAATTAAGACTTATAAATGTGACAGAATGCCAGCAGCATTTGACACCAAATATATACCTTCTCTATCTCTTCTGTGTGTTTTGAGCTAATAAAGCAGCTGTTTGACTTGGACTCTTTTGAGTTACAACATTCAAAATACAAGTCCCTTTTTTTGTTTAATTATGATGAATATATTAAAACACAAAACCCAAAGAGGTCCCTTTTGCCATGTTCCTTAATATTCTGCTTTGAACCTGGACCCTTCCCCTCCCATCCTATAGCAATGACAACTTTTGTACCTTTTGTGCAGATCCCGAATTGTTTTTCTGAAGATTTAAGAACCTTTGTTTTCCTTTTAAAGGAGAATTTCTACTCATCACGACTGCAAGAAAGGACAATGAAAGCATGAAGCAAAACATCAGTAAATGCTGCTTCCTTTTCATTGCTGTTTTTTGACATTTTTGACTTGTTACACTATTTTTAGATGAGGGTTTTTTTCTAATGTTAACATATTTTAAATAGAAATATTTTATGGGTTTTTTTCAATTTTTTTGAATGCAGAATTTAACCCTTAACCTAGATAAAATGGCTTATATTGAGTAATTAAAATGGCAGTAGTTGTAAAAAAGGGATGCTGGGTATTAAACTTCTTTCATTTTTATGCTTTTTTGAAATAATGAATGGAACAGATACAGCTAATGTTCTTCCCAGTGGCATGGGAAATGCTGGCTTCTGGAGATATGAAAACGATTTTCACAGTGTAATGGACTCTTCCTTCCCATGTGGCAGAGCTCCAGGCTTTGCACTGGCAGCAGGCTGAGTGCATGGGAACTCAAGCTAAGAGCTTTGTGGCAGATGGAGCTAAATGTCATCACCTCAGGCATGGATTTGCCCGGTGTTGGGCAAGCGTGGAGGGAGCCCTAGGATATCAGGACCACCATCGCCCTCTTCCTCCCCTACAGCCTGAGCTTTTCCAGACGTCATTCCTGCATCACATGGTGCCGTCATCTGCCCAGTTCTTCTGGAGGTGCTCCATAAAACTGTCCAGTGTTAATGTCATGGCAAACTCAGTGTCCAGGGGTTCAGATAGCTTTTGGTTTTCTTCCACCATCAGGCAGATTGGGACAATGAAAAGACAAATCTAAAAATTCATTAAACCATCTCTGCCAACAACTGAGGCTGTATCCTGCATAGGTCTGGTAGTGATTGGCAATCAAATGCTGTCTGCATCAAGGAGAGCAGCCTTTGTAATCTGGAAAAGAGAGGATTTGGCTGTAGTGGAGGAAATTTTGATTATTTTTACCACTGGTCACTAATGAGATTTCTGTAGCTTAGCTAGGCTCTCTAGCTCCAGGAGAAACGAGACCACAGGGCTGACTTACGTTAGATTGCAACTCTGTGGATACATATTAAGGCATCTCTATCCTTCATTTCTGTTAGTAATTTTATTTTTGCTGTTGATGATTTCTGTTTGCAGCTCAGTTTTTTCCATAAGTTAGTGAGTGCTGACTGTCACGCTGGGCTCTGCACTGTTCATCAGAATGGGTGCAGCATGAACCTTCGTCTGTGTAGAAAAGACTCTAAAATATATAGGCTGCATTGAACAGCCTCGAACATACAAAGGAACGTATAACATGCACTGGCCAGTAGGTGACATAAGCTTCTGTAGGTCGTGTTAACGCCTTTTCTTCTACTCCAATTCATGTATGGAAATCTGGATTCCAGCCATCTGGGAATTAAGGGAAGCGCTGCATCTGCTTTACAAATATTTGACTTGCCACTGTTTCTCTGAGGAGATTTTGGCTTGCTTGAAAAGCAGTGGTGCAAACCCTGTGTGCTCATTAATTTGCTCTTGTGTTCAGAAATGGAATTCAGTCACTGTTAGAACAATCTGCAAAACTCTATTCATAAAAACAACTCTTTCGGCAGGAGCCTGTTTCTTGGGTTTACGTTTTATGTTATACCTAGCAGGATATAATTTATGCAAATAATCTTTCATTGTCTCCTGATTTTGGCAGGACTGTTGGAAAATGTGAATGCCGCTATTTCCAGTGACTCAGAACAATGCTCGAAGGGATGAGATTTCCATTTTTCCCTCTGTTATTTTATTTTATCAAAAAAATTTGCAGTCTTTATAAATATTTTGCTACGCTATGAAGATATCACTACCAGTGATAGTACTGGAGAAATGTATCTTTAAAGGACATAGGCTCAATGAATGAAAGTTGGAGATATTTTCAGACTTTAAATTCCACTGACAAAGGTTTTTTTCTAGGCTGATGAGGTGATTTTATAACATTTCCCTGTAAAACAAATTACAAAGTCTAATCTTTCAGGCTAAAAAGAAAAATTAAAATTTTTCTTTTCTGAAAAGCATAGCATCATGTAATAGTTCAGGTTGAAAGGAATCTCTGGAGGTTGTCTGGTCCAATGCCCCAGACAAAGTAGAAACAACTTTGAATTTTGAAGTTGCATCCAACTTCAATGTTAGATCAGGTTGTCCAGAGCCTTGTGTAATCAAATGTCAAATATTTCCAAGGATGGAGACTTCACAACCTCTCTGGGTGACCTGTTCCAGTGTTTGACCACCCTTGTTGTACTTTTTGTCTGTTGAATTCTGTATTTTTGCTCTGCGCTTCTGAGAGCAATCTTACTCTTTCTTCTCCAGCACTTCCCATCAGGTCGCTGAAGTTTCCTTCCTTACTCTTCTTTTCTCCAGCCTGTACAAACCTCTCTCTCAACCTCTCTGTATCATGTGCTCCAACTCCTAATCATCTTTTTGGCCTTCCACTGGACTCGTTCCAATATCTTTCTTGTTGTGGGGCACACAAACCTGGGACACAGTAGCCAGATGAGTCTTATAGTTACTGAATGGGGGAAATGGTCAAAAGATTGGTATAAAATCTTCAGAAATTAATACCTCTAGGTACTGCTTAAGTTGAAAGATGCTTAATTACATTATTATTAAAAAGAAAACCACATTTGTATATTGTAATTCTCCATTAGTTAAATAGATATCGGAAATCCTACAGCTGTGGGAAACTTTTGGTTATTTATCTGATGATAACAGATAATGTTGATGTCAGTTGTTATACCTGAATCTTGCATAGTTACTTTTCATTAATTATCATATAGGACTATATAGGTACTTCACTGTTGTTTACAGACAAATAAAATATTTACTTGGCATACAGGATTTCCTTATCTCAAAGAGTTTGCAAAGAACGGGTACAAATTAGTTTATAGGATTTTTCCAAAAAGGAAGTTTCCCAAAAAAATCAATGCTATTCTAGCTGTGGTGTTTAGACTAGTTTTTCTTGCTAAGTCCTAGGAAAAAATCATAAATGTCCTTGAACAAATATTTATGTAACATCCCTACTACTATTTGATCCCATATTCTCATCAGTTAATTCATGCAATTAACTGAAAACAAATGAGATCTACGAGTTCTACTCTGAATTTACCTTAGACTTATCACAGCAAGTGCAGATTTGAAGAAGTGATATAACTTGTTGACATGTTTATAACATATTGACGGTTGGGTGCTAGTTTACAGAAACTGTAGCAGAGTGTCAATTTGCATCCTAAGGGGTCTGCACAAAGAACTAAATTATTCCTAGTGGACATCTTACAGTTTTTGCTTTCCATCCCTTGTAACTGTTTTAATGCAAGTTATCCCAAATAAGCTCTGACTGCTGAATTAGAGGA